>CM030859.1:8538338-8543338 GCA_018105865.1 Metaphire vulgaris | reverse complement strand
TTGGAACACTGCATAGACTAACAGCGGCCCCTAGCAGAATTCCCCCCGGCTTTGTCAGTTCCCCCCCGGCTTTTTGAGTTTCTCCCCCCCCCCGGAGTCCAGGAGTCTAGATTAAACACGGTTTTGGTGTGAATATCTGTGTAAAGAAAATTGCCGAACAACGTTATTTATAGTACAGTCTGGGGTAAGCGTTATAAACGTAGAGTTATAACCCATTGAATTATATTATTATAACCCGAGTTATAACCGATAATAACCGCATGATGAAAGTTATAAAGTTATAAATGGTAATTAAAACAGGTTATTAATGAAAATTATAAAGTTATAATAAAGTTATAAATGGTAAAAAAAGTAAAAAGGTTATTAAAAGAATAAAAGATTATAAGGGTTATAAGGGGTTATAAGGGGTTATAAGGTATAAGGTAATAAATTGCCAAGATGAATTGTTAAGAACTTATAATTTATAACCCAGTTATATACGCATTATAACTTACTTATCAAAAGGGTTATAATCATTTTAACCGGGTTATAATCATTTTAACCGAGTTATAACTTAATAACGGTTTATATACATTATAAAAAAATTTAATACATTGACATTGGTTATAACTCAGTTATAAATTTATAACCGAGTTATAATCTTAATAACCTTTGTCACAAAGGTTATAACTTTTTTAAAATGAAGAAACAATTATTACCCTCACCCTAGTCCAACAGTCGTGCGCTGGAACAAATGAGTTAATCTCGCAAGCAAATAGTTCAATAGTATTAGACTCATCGGCTTCTATAGCGCCATAAATTCCATAATGCCATTTTATAATGTACAGAAACATCGATGGGTGCCCACAGAAATTTCTCCAGGAGGGGCAAACACATTTTAACACAATGGACACGGTTAATATTTCAGCATGGTTTTCAGATTTCAATGTGAAATATTGGTATTTGCATTTTCGAGGCAGGCAAGTGCCCCCCTTTGCCCCAATGTGCGGGCGCCCATGGTTGGTGGCGCACCAAAACGAATAGAACAAGAAACAAGTCTAAACCAATGATGTCAGGCCGGACAACTAGGTGACAGTCCATAGGGTGGATAAAGGATAAAGTAGGGCAATGAGGATAGTTTTGGGTTTGGACCTAAAACTTGAAAGAGAATTTGCAGTTCGCACAAACTGATCATAGGATGATACTAAATGAACCACCTGCTCATGTAGGAGAAACATTACAGCTTCTCATATTACTATATATATATATATATATATATATATATATATATATATATATATATATATATATATATATGGAGGTTCCTAGAATAATAGGCACGCGTGATATCCACAAAGTAGGTGATCAGAGGTATTCAACCAATCAACAGATCTGTCTGACGATCAATCAATCAATCGATTAATTTATCAGTCTATTAGTTGATTAATCAATTAAAAAGGGCAAATCAATCGACCAATCAACCAATCGACCAATCTATTAAGCTATCAATAAATCGATAAATCTATCACTCTATTAATCAATTAAGCTATCAATAAATCGATCAATCAATCAATAGATCAATAAATCGATCAATCAATCAATCGGTCAATCTATCAATATTGGCATAGCCACGGATGTGACACGGGGCGCCCGTCCCCCTATTAAGAACAGGATCGGTCGTGAGATTCGTCATAAGACGGTGAGTAGCGGTAGTTGGGAGGGGATAGGGCCAGTATTAGATAGAGAAAACGCCTAAGACAGCAGACTATAAAGCGTTTGAGGAGACGACCTTTTTGCTTAGGGGCCGTCCATAAATGACGTCACGCGATTCGGGCGGTTTTTGACCCCTCCCCTCGTCACAAGTCGTCACAAAAAGTCAGATCCCTAGAAAATGACGTCAAAACGCGTTAACCTCATCAATTTAATGTCAAAATTTATTGTTTTAAATCACTTATTTCTTGAAAGAAGCGGGTATTGCAATGAACTCGTTTGAAAATACTCATCATAATTATTATATTTGGAACGAAATTCAGAAACTTTTTCAAATTCTTTTTTAAAATGAATTGTAAGTGTAAAATACGTTAAACTTTGCGGTAATATAGCATTGCGGTATTAATAACAATATGTAGTATTATGTGGCGTCACATTCCTGAAACCTCCTCCCCCGTCGTCACACATCGTCACAAATGTTTGAACCCCCCCCCTAAGTGCGTGACGTCATTTATGGACAGTCCATTATCAAGACTTTTTTGCCGACAAAGTCGAAAAGGTAACCCTCCCTTAGGGTTACCAGATGTCCAGATATCTGGTTTTTAACCGAACTGTCCGGTATTTTGCCTATTTGTCCGGTGAAAAAATTGAGGCAATACCGGACATGCATGTGTCCGGTATTTTCTTGCAAGCTACCAAACTACAGCAATCAAGTCACTCCCGGACTAATAGAATGCAACACTTTGGCAATAATTTTCCTATAAATAATATATTATGTTTGGGAAACCCCAAATCCTAAATTGTACTATTAAGCAGTCTAAAATAGGGTTTCCCAAATTCCCAGACCTTTTTAAGAACCGCGGCCCACTTCAGCGGTTTTACAACGTGCCGCGGTCCTAATCATAACATGTAATATTTGAAAAATGCATTAGGCCATCTGGCGAAAGTTAGTTGAAAAAGTCTGAGTTTTGAATAAATGGCAAAACAACAGCTTTGATTCAATTTGAATGAAAATATGGCAAATATATTACGCATAATTGTTAATATTTTGCCAAATAAGACAAAAGGAGAGAAATAGATAGATATTGAAATTTCTTGGAAATTATTTTGTTTAAATTTGCGAGGAACATACCTTTGTTACGCATCTTAGAAACACCATGAGTATGGCAAAATCGCTTAGCCGCTAGGTGACTTCCACTCTTCAAAACAGGTTTCCTATTGTCAGTGGAGTTTGAGAGCAAAATGGTCGGAATACGCTTTCCTTGCGTTATTGCGAAATAAGGTTAATTTTTAAAAGTACTGGTATTGTCAGTTGTAGAGTATGCTTCCAAGGGTCTGTATATTGGCTCAAATGATAATGGAACTCTTGATCTATTGGCTACATGGAAGAGAATTAGCGAGATGCAATTTTAAATATGTTTTATACAATTGAACCCTACCCCAATTTCCAATAATAATAATAATAATAATAATAATAATAATAATAATAATAATAATAATAATAATAATAATAATAATAATAATAATAATAATAATAATAATAATAATAGTATTATTATTATTATATAATTATATTATATAATATATATTATTATTATTATTATTATTATCATTATTATTATTATTATTATTATTATTATTATTATTATTATTATTATTATCATCATCATCGTCATCATCATTATTTAAAAACAAGTTATTAATTAATAAAAGCAGTGGAGTCCAATAAATAAATACAAAGTCGTGTAATAGTCTAATTTATTTCTTTGTTGTAAACGGTACAGTGTACATATATTCAAAGAGACAGTAGCACTTTTATTGTTTTTTTTTACAATATATGTTATCTGAGGCGCTGAGGACCAGAGTGGCATATCCAAAATAGTAAAATCTTGAGAAAACGGATTTGAAGTTTGGAATGAACTTATAAAGTTACCAAGTTACAATTTATTAGCTTTGGCCAAAATATGTAGTACAAATTTTTCCTTGGTCCATCTTGTTACGTTTGCATTTTTTGCCACCTACACGGGTGTACGGTATTTTGTAGACAAGGATATGACAACCCTACCCCCAATTCTGAACTCCTGGCTACGCCAATGTCTATCAATCGATCGATTGAATAACCTATTACTCGATTAATCAATTAGGCAATCAATCAATCATTTAATTGTATAGGACAAGTAAGAGAGAGAGAGAGAGAGAGAGAGAGAGAGAGAGAGAGAGAGAGAGAGAGAGAGAGAGATGAGAGAGACAGACAGAGAAGACAGAGAAAGACAGAGACAGACAGAGAGAGGCACGGAAAGACACAAAGAGAGAAAGAAAGAGACAGAGAGACGCAGAGAGAGAGACGCAGAGAGAGACGCAGAGAGAGACGCAGAGAGAGACGCAGAGAGAGACGCAGAGAGACACAGAGAGAGACAGAGAAACAGAGAGATAGACAGAGAGAGACAGAGAGAGAGACAGACAGACAGAGAGAGAGACAAAAAGAAAGACCATAGCTTTAACCAGCGCATCGTTAGCACCAAAGACAAAATCAGGAGCTGACAAATATTTTTCGCAAGCCCCCTGAAATCACGTGATCTGTAATTCTTCTCCATCAGTCAAGTTCTGTTTCTAGATTTGAAATTTCCTTATAATTTCTATCGAAGTTCCCCTAAGAGACCTCTGCACTAACAATCGACACTGGAACTTCGGGAATCAGAACATGGATTTTTAAGACTTCAAAATCGCAAGAAACTTAAAGCCCTTAAAGCCCACTTGCTCGAAGACGACCTGAGCCGACTTACCTTAGGCCTACTATTTCACTCTGTGCAAGATTAAACGATAAGAATTTTAACAAACACTGCACAGGATATTTTCATGCGAACTGGTGATACTCAGCCTCATTTATGGTCGTGTGTAATACCAACGTTTCCTGTTCAAATTCAAAGTCAGGTCAGGCAACGAGTTGCTATACGAGGATAGGGGCCAGCCAGCAGCCTGAGCCACACTGGACAATTATCACAGAGTAATAATAATTATTGACTTTCACGAGCTGAGTGCGGCTAAAGGATTTTCAAACCAGCAACTGAGTCACGATCACTTTAGTAGCGGCTACTGGGCTATAATAGATAATATGGATGATTATTGGCCGTTATAAAATATAATCTATCATGATCATCATGATCATCGTAGTCATCGTCATCATCATCATTCATTATCATTCATCATCATCATCATCATCATCATCATCATCACCATCACCATCATCATCATTCATTCATTATCATTCATCATTATCATCATCGTCATCATCATCATCATCACCATTATCA
>CM030859.1:8493338-8533338 GCA_018105865.1 Metaphire vulgaris | reverse complement strand
TCTAATAATAAATAACTTGCCATAGCGGTTCGTAATCAAAACTGGACCACGCTTAACGATCGGTCGACTTGAGCATGCAGGAATGCAGCAGCAGAGCTGTGACCGACGGACTTTTATAGTAAGTTCAGTAATTTTAGTAGCCTCAGTACCAGGGGCGTAGCCAGGAATTTGATTTGGGAGGGTATAAATATTTGGGGGGGGGTATAAACCTTAACTATAAACCATATAAACTACATATAACCACATATAACCACATACAAATCACAGAAAAAACTTTAAGGTAGACTGATTGGGGGTGGGTATATATACCGATATTATCGATATACCCCCCGTCGCTACGCCCCTACTCAGTACGCCGCTTTTGTACGTCGCTTCCAAATATTCAGAAAAGTCGGTATTAATTAGGCCGACTGTTCATAATAATCTACTTAGCTATTATCGTATTGAATTTACACTAACGGTTTCAGGAATTTTGACATGAACCTAGACATATCACCATCGGCGGCTCCAGGGTTTGGTAAGTGGAGGGCCGTTGGGGTGACAACTTCTAAGCATGGGTACCAACCATGTGTTGATAGATATGTAGTAGTACGTATAGGATCCCAACAGTATGTAGTAGTAAGTATAGGATCCCAACAGGGGGTCCTGGGGCAGGCATTCAATAGGGGGCGCGGACCCCTCGGGACTCCCATGTGGAGCCACCGCTGCATATCGCACGATATTGGGACCTACTGTAACAGAAGGAAAAGCTGTCACATTAAAATTTAGGACTAAGAGGAATATCGTAGTCCACACCAAGATTGACTTGTGCGTGTCCTTCAACTACAGTACTACTAATGCGTAGCGTAGCGAGGGGGCGTAGCGACGGGGGGGGCTATATCGGTATATATACCCCCCCAAATCAGTCTACTTTAAAGTTTTTTATGTGATTTGCATGTGGTTATATGTGGTTTATATGGTTTATGTGGTTTATAGTTAAGATTTATACCCACCCAAAATATTTATACCCTCTCAAATCAAATTCCTGCCTACGCCTCTGACTAACGAGAGCACGAATCTGTTCATTTATCGACCCTTCGGGAAACTCTTTTCTCTCGTCTTACTAATTACCAAACTGACGGACTTTCTACTTGAAAATATTTGTTTGCTACAACTAGTAAACATTTTGTGTTCAATTTCATATGGTCAATCATACACTATGCCCCCTATTGAATGCCTGCACCAGGGCCCCCTGTTGGGATCCTATACTTACTTTTACATACCTATCAACAAATGGTTGGTCTCCATGCTTAGAAGTTGCCACCCCAACGGCCCTCCACTCATATGTTTTATTAGTTAAGTATTAGTAACAAGTTAGTTATTAACTCTTTGTAATTATTCCCTCTGTATCTTATGACACACACACACACACACACACACACACACACACACACACACACATATATATATATATATATAATTATTATGTTAGCAATTATTGTATTTTGTTAAATGTCAAATATATAAAAAATCTCTTTACGAATGTGTGTTGTAGGACAATGGGAACAGACGAACTAAGACATTCTGATCTCGAATCCCGGAACCCAACTGGACATTTGCCGGTTCAGAAGGCAAGAATAAACGGCTCTTTGAGGAGACCTTTTAGTACAAGATCCAGGACGCGAAAGTTCGGCTCAGAGGCAACAGACGAAAACGACACCGATTCCTGGTCGACGGAGAGCATGAGGGGCCACCTCTTCCTGGTGCGTAACTCCACGATGGCGGCGGCCAGTGTCGCCGCCCAGCGGCGCCTGGAGGCTCGCCTCTACGACCTGTCGCGCGAACGGTACGAGTTCCTGCGCTCGATCAATCGGGACAGGGAGCTGTTTCTGCGGCGACTGCGGATGAAGGGCAGTCGTTTCTGCGACATGGTTACGGACGTCGAAGCGAAGAGGAGGCGGTCGAGATCGAGGAGGAACGGTCTGCACGCCATCTCGGAGCTTAATCGCTCCCGGAGAGGTGTCGGTGGGGACTCGCTGACGATGCGGAATCACTCGCTTTCGTTTCTGACGATCGGTGGGGACGATAAGACACAGCTGCAGGATGCCGAAGACGCAGAAGAAGAAGACGAAGAGGAGGAGGAGGAAGAAGAAAGCAAAGCAGCGATATTGACCGACGATGAAAACCTTGCGTCGATGACCGTTGATATTCGCAGATACGGTATCCAGTCAGCTCAACGCTACAACTCACGCCGTCATCTCGATGACAGACCCGTCATGCGATCGTTCAGCGCTCTGCCCGTCACAAGAAGAGGTCACCGCAAAGATGGTTTTCCTATGAAAGGTTCGTCGATTATTAGGAACGGCTGCTTCGTGCCCGCCTCAACAGCTCGCCAGCCCTCTAAGTCCCAATCCGACGAATTTGGATTCGACGACTACGCCGACAGACCGAAGTGTTGCGTGTTCAGCGACGTTTGCCAGCGCTCGTTGATGTCTGAGATTCCAGAATGCGTCCAGGTCACGAAGCTAATCGACGAAATCGACTCGCTTCACCTTCCTCCGAGAATCCAAAAGAAGGCCAAACCCAAGTCCGACGCAGTCCTTAGGGACATATTTCGTCTGTAGCCGTTTTGACTATAGCATAAAACAGGATTTCCAAAAAAAAGTTGGGCCCGCGGCCCGCTTCAGCGGTTTCGTAATGTGCCGCGACCCTAATCATATCACGTCATATCAACTAAACAATGCGTTAGGCCATCTGGCGAACGCTAGGTGAAAATAATCTGAGTTTTGAAAAGTGACAAACAAAGGCTCTTATTCAATGTGAATGAAAATATGGCAAATATATTAGGCAGAGTTATTCATATTTTGTCAAATAAAACAAAATGAGTACAGTCGCGCCTTATCAGAGGTCAGAGGAGACCCGAGCCATTTGCAAACGTTAGGGCCCTCATTCCCACAACTCTTAATATGAACCTGGAGCTTTAAGAGAATTACAGAAAATTAGAATGCGGGCAACCCGCATAATAGACAGCCTATTAATTGATTGGATGGGTGGCAGTGGCGTAGCGTGACTTTTGGGAGCCCGGGGGGCATCTTTGCCACGGGGGCCCTAAAGTTCCAAAGTTTCGTGCTGACGAGAAAAAAAAAACGTCATCACCTCCTTTCCTTTTTTATCCTGACGAGCAAAAAAAAACAAAAAAGGTCGTCGGCACGCGTTCATTTCTAGGATTATTAGGGTTAACCCTAACCTAACCCTAGCTTAGACCCCTCTTTGGGGCCCCCCCCCAGCCCGGGGCCCGGGGGGCAGTCAACAAAGTGCCCCCCGCCCCCCCCCACGTTACGCCACTGATGGGTGGAATAAGGAGTTAAATGCAGTTACCACCTTAATGGTGAGGTTGTCAATTGAAGGGCCCAGAGGAATAGGAAGTAACTGCAGTTACCCCATTAGTGTTGAAAATATCAGTTGAAGGGTCCGGTGAAATATGGAAGTAAATGTAGTTACTCCTCTTATTGTTATTGATACTCAAACCAATTGGGGATCGGATACGGTTACCTCCTTATTCCACCCATCCATTCAATTATTATTCCTAATATCGCAGAAGTTAAATACAGCTAAACAGAAATAGGTCTAGCCATACTTCATTGCAGTTCATTGTTACACCCCTAATGCAACGCCATGGCAACTTAGAACAGCTTCGCCATTTGCTGTAGGCCTGCTCGCCAAAGTCAAGAGCACTTTACACCAGAGGGCGATTCAATTCTGTGAATAGGTGCGTCTTAAGTCTTAACAGTTAATAGTTCTTAATGCCACGACAGGTTTAACTTCCTAGGACACAGTGGCGGCTTCACATGGGGTGCCGTGCCCCTTATTGAATGCCTGCCCCCCAGGTGGGACCCTATACCAGGGATGGGAAAAGTGCGGCCCGCGGGCCACATGCGGATGATGCGGCCCTCGAGGTCCTTTTGTGCGGCCCCCGACATCGAGAGATACTACATTAACATGCGGCCCTCTAAAACATATGAAACACTTGACAACACCTCAACGTAAAATTCAGCATTCAAATTGGATTTACACTTTGGCACTTGATCGTTAACTAGAAATAATGCTTTTAATATTTACTAACTTTTCCTCGACTTGACAGTCTTGGCTTATTAATAATTACCTATACTGTGCAGTATATAGTACGTTATGTTAAAGTCGCTTTGGAAACTACTTAAAAATTTAATTCTAAATGCCGAAAAATATTGTGCGGCCCTCGGCTTTCATCGCAGACACTTTTGCGGTCCTCGGATAAAAAATTGTGCCCATCACTGCCCTATACAGTTACTACTACATACCTAACAACAAATAGTTGGCCCCATGCTTAGAAGTTGTTACTCCAACCCCCTTGCCAAATCCTGGAGCCGTCACTGCTAGCAGTGCTAGGACGTGACACGGAGTTAGTGTGTCCGCTGTGCTTGTTCATAGACGCGTCCGTATCAAAGAGACAAAGACGATGAGCGTCAATACACACAGGTGTCTAACTTTGGGCCAGCCTTAAAAATGACAGCAGGAAAAATGGTAGCAGCGCTAAGCTGCGAAGGTAAAACGTAGGTCTAGCGAAAGTAATGGCAATTGGCAAACTACTCTAGATTAATGGCGTAAGCCACCTGCGTTGCTGCTTGCCTAGTACACGGAGATAAGCGCCGGACCCTACGCTCGTTTGAGTGTGGGATTACTGTACTTTATTTACCTTTAAAAAAATGACCGCTTGACAAGTTAGTTGGTTAGTTAGTTAACAAGTCAATTTCTATAGCGCAAAAAAACATGGGAAAAGGCCAAAGTCAGGAGCGCTTTACAGTTCGTACGACGTCTGATAAAGGTGAGTTTTGAGTTTCTTTGCGAATAATTCCGGGTTCGACTCTCTTGTTACGTCACTAGGTAACGCATTCCAAAGAATAGTATTTCCTTGCATGAACGATCTTTCACCAAATTTCGCCGTCCGTGAAGGAGGAGGAACGACCAACTTAACATCTCTGACAAGCACAGTTGCTTTAGCATGCAATTGGACTACTACTGCCAAATGTTTTAAATGCAATTTTTGGGCAAATTCTATTATCTCGACTCAGCCTTTGAACGCTGCAACAAAGAGACAATGCCATTGGTAAACTCTCCAAACATTTCTCTTCATCACATACTGTATGTTCAAAACAGAGAATACCATTTCAATAATCCTCTGAGGAATTTTTAATTTTCATTTTAATTGGCTGATCAAATCTTTCTGGACAACCAAAATGTAATTTCTTCTGGCAGAAATGGACTGTAGGCAAATTACAGTAAATTAAGTGTGCGGCGTATAAAACTCAGCATTTATTTAATTTAGGCCTAATGAGAAACTAAAAACACACACACGAGTAAGATTTTAGCTTGCAAAAATAACATATCCATTATCCATTCTAGGAATTATGCCAATGTCCAAAGAAAGTAATTACTTTAATTCTAAGCAAAACACTAACACAAATATTTGGTCAAATAAAATCATACGACTTGGATATTACAATTAAAAAAGAGCATCAACGCTTTATTAACCCAAAAAATTCACTACGAATGTATAAACGTCCAGGTTGTAGACCAATCTGTGTTTCAAATGGTGAAACAACTGTCAATAATTAACAACCCCAAGCAGTGGCGGCTCCACCGGGGAGCCCCGTGCCCCTATTGAGTGCCTGCCCCCCCCCAGTTAGGACCCTATACTTAATGCTACATACATTAAACAACAAATGGTTGGACCCCATGATTAGAAGTTGCCACCCCAACGGCCCACTTGCCAAATCCTAGAGCCGCCACTGACCCCAAGCATTAGACCAAAAAAGCCCCACAAAAATATTCAAGCCAAACATCCAATATTCACAGCATATTTGCCATGTGTGCTTGATCCTCGAACTCCTTCCCAAATGCAACTATCTAATCCATTCTAATCTAAAACTTCTATAGTGCCACTTCATAATGCACAGCAGCATCAACCGATGGCACACCAAATCCAAATAATTAAAGATCCAGGTCACATCTTGGGGGAACTTTCATAAAATGTACAAAATATTCCAGCCTGTCAGAAATGTATTTTTTTTAAATGTGTTCATTGTCCACGATTTTCAATGCCCATTTAATACCATTCGCATTCAACTTAAAGTATTTACTCATTATTTTCTTTGAACTGAACAGAAAATATGTAACGGCATATACTGCAATACCAACCTACAATGCACAAGTTATACTTTGTAACACACATCATCAATTAAAGTCATTGTAAAATGATACAGAAATGCAAAAACTTTGCAAAAATCACAGTAAAAATGACGATAATCTAAAGAACTGAACACAACATCAGAAACCAAAAAGAATCTTAGGTTTGCAGTCTTTGTAAACTTGCTCCATCTGCGGAAGATCAAGACTGGCATCCAATACCTGAATCGAATCAAAAAAATAAAAATTAATACGCAACTTTCTACCTGCTTAATGGGCGGGAAGTTAGCAGTGTGGTAACAACGTTGGATGACGGAGCAGGAGGTCGCAGGTTCGAGTCCCACAGGAGCAGGGTGCGATTTGTGACCTGGAGCAGTGGGGGGAATATGTTGAGCTTGGGGGGATGTAGTTGTTGGGAAATGTAGCAGTGGGGGGGGGATGTAGTGGTGGGGGGATGTAGCAGCAGGGGGATGCAGTTGGGCAGTAAGGGGGGGAAGATTCTCCCTTCCCTCCTACAAATCGCGCCCTGCCTAAAGGTCGACTCAGCCTTTTTCATGGTGGTAAAATGAGGAGCAATGGCAACATTGCGAAGGTAACCATAAGATCGGCGGAATGACTGACCACCTATGGGCTGATGGTCATGAAACCAGAGATCAGCACCGGCACCTACGGGCACAGAGCCTACGGAAGAACTTTACCTTACCGTTTTACCTGCTTAATAAATATGTTTTAAAATTCTGAATACGAGATTAATAGAAAGAAAAGCTACAGCGGCACTTTATCCTATCATTCAGTGTTAGAAAAATCTTCATTTGAAACATTAAGAGTTAGAAATAAAGACAAGAACATAAAATATAAAACATCATACCAGGACAGGAGTCGAAAGTTTGTCTGAATTTGGAGGCATTAGCCAGTCTTCATGCAGGTTGTGCAGCTTTGTAATAAAATCCTACAATTCATAATCAATGCCTGTACCAGTTTGATAATTTATAATTACCGAATAATCCGGCAAGACGGGTTCCACTGTAACAAACTAACAACGCCTATAACTGTACACAAATATATCTGTTCATAACTGAAATTTCAACTGGAAAATCTAAAAGTAAATTATTTTTAAAATATTTAAATTAAATTAAAACGACTTCCAATTAATCATTGACTTCAGTACCTATACCACCGCCAATCATTTTACAAAACTGACAATAATGTAACGTAATGTAAGCAAATCAAATAGATGGTATCAACACTAAGTAAGTAAAATCTCGTAAATTTATGTAGCGCTTTGGAAAGTAGTACAGAAGTAGCTGCTTATTCTTATGCGCTTAATCTTTCTATAAATAGCTATAGGCAAATGGGTTTGTCTCCCGGGCAAAGGTCAGTGTATCCATGAGGTGGCAGGTCGGGTTGTTATATATAGCTACGCTGTTTGAAACACAAGAATTCACGAGATTTAAAGAACTAATACAAGAACTTGTCCTATCGGATAAAATTAACGTTCTAAAACTGTTCTGGAACTTACTAAAGAAATGTCCGCTTCTTCCTTCCTGTTTCTCATTTTAAGTCTTTCGAAGCAGATCTCTGGTGAAGCTCGAAGGTACACTGCACAAGCATTATTAGGCCATCGTCAGTAAGCAAGCATTTATTAAATCCATTTAATAGCCTCATTTTATTAAAAAAAGCACAAAATTCATAATATCACTTTCTCACTTCTATTACAACCACTTGTGCATAATTAATAATGTGACCTCTGTATCACTGTATCACAAGTAAAGTTAGGTAAAGGTAGGTCCCGTACTTGAATTTGAGCATTTGGGTCTGGCGCTTAACTCCAGTCTAAGTAAGCAACGACATAGGTGGCATAAGCCATTAATCTGGGGTAGGTTTTCATTACTTTCCCAGACCCATGTTTTATCTTGCAATTCAGCACTGCTCCACATTCTTACCACCACCGTCTAGTGAGTAAGGCTGAGTTAAACCAAGGGCTCCAACGGGACTCGATCCCGTTCTGTAAGCAGCATGTCTCTCAGCGTGTTACCTCTCAGCTACCTTCCCACCCCATCACAAGTGGCAAGTGAATAGGGTACACAGCAACGAGAGAAAGGTCCGTTTCCTGTAAAAGGGCTATAAAATGTCGGTACATACTGTCTCATAAAATCAAGTTTGACAAGGTTTGCTTGCACAGTGTTAAAGTTGAAAGATTTTTGCAGCAGTCTTGAGCATTCTGTCACTTATACATGTCATGTCTTGATCCTTAAGCTGTTTGCAATCATTGATTTCTTTATGACATCCTTCCATTGTTCTCTGATGCCATAGAGAAATCAGTGACTTGAAACAGGATGGTAACGTGACAAGGCATGACATTCTTATGTGGCGCAATGCTTAAGACTGCCTCAAAGATCTTGCAAACATTGACATTATGCAAGAGAAAAAACAAGAACATAAACAAGATCTGGTAATAATAACTCATTAACCCCTTAACTGGGGACCCCGGATGTATCCGTCTATTTTACATTGAGTTACAGTTAAATACCCAGTTAAGGGGTTACAGCAATACTACAAAATGAATTGACCTGCATCTTCTGCTAATGAGTCATGTAACAATATTACAAAGATACCATAATATTATCAAATAAACATCAAATATTACCAAACAAATCGATGTCAACTTTCTGGGTTTTCAAGACAAAATCAAACCATTCCAAAAGAACTGAATATTCAACAGCACTGAGAATTCCACTGAGAACAGAAAAAAGACATCAAATATAATTCTAAATTTCTTTAAAAACATACATAAATATTACTGGACTAAATAACACAAATACAGTAAAACCATGATATGTCTGCAGGTAGGCTGCAATCAAATAAAAGCCTTCTAGTCATAAATGCCAAATTAAAATACCAGTGCCCCAAGTGAAACTAAAACAGCCAGTACCTGATCATAATCATTGTACATTACAACACCCAAGCAATACACCAACTGATAAGCAGCAAGATAGTCTTGACTTATTATAAGCATACTAGCAGTAAATGCTTATGCAAAAGTACAAGTGCTATCGTTTAGATACATTATAATCTTATAAGAATTGATTTTAAATAATTTAAGTATATTTTTCCTGAACCTTGACCAGATGATAATATAAATCATAAATCAACTTGGAAATCTGTCTGTGGTGTACCCTTATGATAACAAAAAACTGTTTTAAATCGTTAAATATTGTCACTGATTTTTAAGCAAGAGAGAATTTAATCACTGACCATTTAAACGAATTTTCTATGAACACATGACGAGTACTAAACAGCGATCTCTCCAGCATTTTCACTGGCGCATTCTGAAAATGCACATACAAAAATTAATTTAAACAAATTAATTAATATATAAGTGACAACTCATTTTCTTTTAAAGTTAAAATTGCCCCACTGCAAAATACTATAAGAGAACCCATTCGGTACTTTCCCGTTATCCGGACCCCAGTGAAGAAATACTAAGAAATGCTAAGGGTTAGGGTGGCGGTTAGGGTTAGGGTTAGTGTTAGGGTCAGGATTAGGGTTAGGGTTATGGTTAGGCTAAAACTCTAACACTCACCTTAACCCTCAACCTAACCCTAACCCTAATATCTCTTCACTGGGGTCCGGATAACGGGAAAGTACCACCCATTCCACTACCACCAATAAAGCCACTGTGACATTAATTTCTCCTATAATATTAAAAACACTATTCACATTTCTAATAAAATTATATTCCATCAATAGATGCTACTTATTTCTTTCCAAATACCGGTGTCTCGATCAAATAAAAATTTATAATAATCAACTCATGTTAATTTCAGAATAAATTATGATAGACTGAATATCTCACAAAACTTTTATAAAATTAGCGATAAATATTTTACTAATTTTATTAAGTTGGCAAGATATGCAATGCAGATTGCATTATAAGGACTTTCAATCCTGACAAATAACCAATATAACAAAACAATGGAGTAAACTTGCACTTTTTTTCTGGAGAGACTGAAGCCGAGTGAGCATACAGTAATGATTAAACGTATACGACCATCTCTCTGGGTTATCGTACATCAATTGCTGCAAAAGAATGCAGCGCACAACTAATAATCGCATAATTAGATTTTTCATGATCAACCACAAATCTACCAGCGAAAATTAACAGCAGGATGTAATGTAATGTAATGTGACATTTGTATAACGCCTCTTCTGTTTCTACTCAGAGGCGCTCCTAGCATTGGAGTCGCAGGGTAAAGTAATGAGACTTTAGCTTTCACATTGAGCAGAGCGAGGGAGTAAGAAGTGATTCCCGATGTTGATGGAATGCGATCAACTCCCTCCCATAGTAGCCCTAATGTTGACTCGGCCTTCACTTGTTAGAGGGCAGCGGTAAATGAGACGCAGTTGAAGATAAAACGTGGATCTAGACATATGACTGGAAACCTACTCTAGACTAATGGTAAAAGCCAAGTGCAATGCAGCTTGCTTCAGAAACCACACATAAAAAAAATTGAGCATGGGAACCTTTACATTAAACTATGGGTGATCAGCACCTGCTCACCTACTTTTGAAAAACAAATCAAGTGATAATTTTCTAAAAAAATATATAACTAAATACCTATATATTGAAAAATCGAAAACCAAATAACATAATTTATGTGTCGACATCCACTAATTTGGTTTATGGAATAAAATAGTCGTCTATTTCCCGAACAAAATGCAAGAGAAACCGCGATGACACCCACCAATCCATTGTGTCCTTTGATGTCGGTCCACTGTTCTACTGGTTCTTTGACAGCCTGTAACACAAGATCATGCATACCAATTACAAACATGTAATCCACCCTGCTACATTCCCCCAGCACTGATCTTATAGCACATTTCCATGTTGCTTACAAGATTACCTTATGTCGAATCAGTTAACTGTCTAATTTCAAGTCATATCCACGAGCATCACTAATCCAAGATCAAGAGGATCGAGAGTGCTAAAAATCTCTGTAGCAATAGACTTATTTAATGACATCGTACAATGACTGAATTCAAATATGAAAATCCACACACTAATTCGACTGGCAGATCCATTTAGGACTATGCATTAATTTGCGTCATTTCCTGTACTAGTACTACTAGTTATCAAATAAAATCAACACAAGATACACTATACACAATTAGCGACATTATTTCTCAACTGAACTTAAGAACTTAAGAGACAATTCAAAATTTTATAATCATTTCAATCAGGTCATTTGTAGAATCCCTAATACAACAACATGGTGTTTTACTACTGTCAAGACACCATACAACATCTTTGCCAATCCTATTTGGGTATGTGTCGAAGGTCAGTGGAAATAATATTTTTCAGGTTCTAGGACAATTCGGAGACAGACAATTCGGAGACGGACAATTCGGAGCACAGTTTAACCCTAACTCTAACCTTAACTCTAACCCTAACCCTAAACCTCACCCTAACCCTAACCATTATAAAAAGTCATATTTTAAAACAGTTTTACAACTTTTTACAACTTTGGGGGCGACTTTTGTCCTTCTCCGAATTGTCCGTCTCCGAATTGTCCGCTCCGAATTGTCCGTCTCCGAATTGTCCGCTCCGAATTGTCCGTCTCCGAATTGTCCGTCTCCGAATTGTCCGCTCCGAATTGTCCACTCCGAATTGTCCACTCCGAATTGTCCGGTCACCATTTTTCAACCTAAATTTTCTAAGGCTGTATATCCTTCCTGTTATCAACCATACCAAATCCTGGGAATAGGTGCAACCTATGAGATCAGATACCCAAACCCTAATTTGCTGGACATAAGCACCCTATAGTTCCTCAAAATAATTATTACATTCACTCTTAAGCTTATCAATGAATTTTCTTAACCCTTTGGCCACGGTAAGGCCAGTATCTTGGCTTCATAACATACTAGAAAGATGCTCGCTTCGCTCGCGCTCGCTTCGCTCGCAGTGCAGGATAATACTAAAACCCAATCATTGAATTCATGCTGCTGAACAACGTTTCAATGACGTACATCGCCACGTAGCCAAGCTCTGACGCTGCAACGTGCGCCGTCAAACGCCGTGGCCGTTAAACCGTCGCCCGTTAAGCCGCGAGTTGTAGGCCTTACACACTATGACGCTGCAACGTCGCCGTCAAACGCCGCCGCGTGGCTGTTCGCCGGCGTCGCCGTTAACCAGCGTCGCATTTAAACCGCGAAGCCTAAGATTCCAGAACGACCAATCAGAATGCTCACCCAGCTAACCAATCAGAACGCTTGAAGGTAACGAATGAGAACGTCACACAGCCAACCAAGATGGGCTCACACAGCCAACCAATGAGAACGCTTGAAGGTAACAGACATACAGAGCAAGGATCTTAATATTATACTAACAAATGATCGCTTCTCACTTTTCGCTCTCTTCGCCGCAGTGCAGGCTCGCTTTTCTCGAGGCAAACGAATATTCCAACAAACAAATTAAACATAAACTGCTTACACAAATCGGGCCTAAATGTGCTCTATAAAATTAGCTTTAGCGAAGCGTAACTCAGCGTCTTTCTAACGTTTATAACCGCTGAGATATAGGTGCTATACGGCTCTCCTATTCACCATTCGGCGCTGCACAAACATGCATTTAATTTAACTAATAATCGATGAATAATTAATTCCTTTGCAAGAAACCCGGGATAAAAATTTCAGGAATCGATAGAAACGTAAGGAATTATAAAAAGGGACCTTTAAAGTTTAAAAGTACTAAACGGAACATTTGAAACTCATAATGCTAATCCATAGGGCATGACGTTGCACATTTGCGTCAGATTGCGAGAGATTTCGTAGCTATGCAAAAATGTCATAATGTTAATCTATAGGGCATGACGTTGCACATTTGCGTCAGATTGCGGTAGATTTCCGTAGCTATGCAAAAATGTCATAATGTTAATCTATAGGGCATGACGTTGCACATTTGCGTCAGATTGCGGTAGATTTCCGTAGCTATGCAAAAAATGTCATAATGTTAATCTATAGGGCATGACGTTGCACATTTGCATCAAATTGCGGTAAATTTCCGTGGCTATGCAAAAATCTCAAAATGCTAATCTATAGGGCATGACTTTTGCACATTTGCGTCAAATTGCGGTAGATTTCGGGAGGAAGGGGGTATATTCCGAGGCACACAGCCAAGCTCAACCAAAGGGGTGGTTGGTTGGGAGATGAATGGGGAGAGGGGTGGAAGAGGGATGGGAAGAGGGGTGGAGGGAAGGGGGTTGGGAGAGGGTTGGGAGGGAAGGGGGTTGGGAAGAGGGGTGGAGGAAGGGGTTGGGAGAGGGTTTGGGGGTTGGGATGGGAGGGAAGAGGGTTTGGGGGTTGGGAGGGAGCGGAGAGGGTTTGGAGGGTTGGGAGGGAGGGAAGTGGGTTGGGAGAGGGAGGGGGGAAAGAGGGTGGGGAGGGGAAGAGGGTGGGAGAGGGAGGGGTTTGTTTGAGAGAGGGATGGGGAGAGGGAAAGGGAACGGGGTTTGAGCTGCAATTAAGACGCCAACGCTCCGCTTATTCCGCAGTGCAGGATAATACTAATCCAATACCTATACCTAATACCCAATCATTGAATTCATGCTGAACAACATTTCAATGATCGCCACCTAGCCAAGCTCTGCGCCACGTAATAATTAGGCCTATGTACGTTAAAATCACGCAACTGTGGCCAATTGTGACGCTGTACACGTATTTTTGTGTGCGTTAAAATGTACGCTAAAATTGCTCAACTACCTGAGGCTGCGAACAATTGTTACCAATAGCAACGCTGTCCGCACGCCCAGCCCTCTGACGCTGCAATGACTGACTAAACCGGTTCTACGAACAATTGTTACCAATAGCAACGCTCGTCTTCAACATCGTCCACCAACGCTTCGCGACGTAAGGACTAAACCGTCTACCAATAGTCAACGCCGCCACCAACGCAGCGCGACGTAAGGACTAAACGGCCTAAACCGTCTACCAATAGTCAACCAATCAGAACGCTTGAAGGCAACAGACAAACTGGACAAACAGATAAGGATTTTAATATTATAAATTGGTTGTGCGGAATACCGCAGCGAAAGGGTTAAGCCACTCTGCAGAAAATGACTACTGGATGGACAAAAACGCCAACTAAGAAACCATGTTTCACAAGTAAAAATGCGTACAGGGTGTAAAAGTAAAAACTGAACCCCTTGGGTCTCTTTAGTTTTTTGGCCATATTTTAGCAAACTCAAAATTATCAGCATGAAATTTGGCAATTACATCAGAAACATTTCCAGGTATATGGCCTATAAATTTTATTGAAATCACTACACACGCGGCCAAGATATTAAATGTCAAACAGGGGTCCAGTTTTTACTTTTACACCCTGTATATGTGTATCAGCAAGATAATCAGTTGAAAGCAAATCAGCTTTCCTGTCTTCTGGAAATTCCAACAAAAGCAATGAAACAAACTTCACTCACGTCAACGGCGTCTGAGAAGTTCTGGAAGTAAGTCAAAAGTGTTGACTTTCCCGAACCAATATTGCCTTCCACTGCAACCTGAAAACAACACAAAAAAATCAATCCATAAGTTTAAATCATCACAGATAATATAAAATTTAAACAAAAAATTCTCAGTCACACTGAAATTCTAGAATTTCTGTCAAAATTTTCAGACATATGAAAACAAACCACAAAGTTTTTCCTTTGATTGCAACAGAGCTCTTTGAGGCCATTCATGCCCCCTGTGAAAAATAAATCAACATTGAAACATTCAGACAAAAAGATCGCCTATTGCAACATTTACTTCAAAAGGCAGATTTCTTCTGCTTAACCCCTTTACGTGCCATTTATTTGTAACGTAATGTAAAATGGACGCACATGTGCTTTACGGCCAGTAAAGAGGCTAAACCTTCAGACCTCAACCTGTACACTTCTTCCTTCAGAGTGAATTTTGAACAATCCAAGAATTTTGCTGATAAGGAATTCAGCTTAAGATTTATCTATAAAGTCATCCATATGAAATTAAAATGTCATACGGCATGTTTCTAATTTTTCAGGTTGAATAGCATAAAGTATCATTTCCAGTTTAGGTTAAGCAAAAGTAAAATCACGTGCTAGGTGTATATGTGCAGGTGATTATAACATGGAGAGGAGGCGAAAAAGGGCAATCTTCCTGGGTCGCAGGAATGTGAAGGTGTCCCGCAAACATCTGCATGTCAACTGCTAATGCAAAATAATTCATATATAGAGTATGTTCCCGGGTCCCATTACGGATCTTGATGGGTCTGCATGTGTGTGAATGAGTGAGCATGTCTGTGCAAAGATTCTTTGGAAATAAATTTCTCTTACTGGTCATGCCATTAGTATTACAAAAATTATATCACCAGGATGATGTAGACTGTGCAATAAATGTCAACAACAATAAACCTATTACAAACAATTACATAACATTTTAGATTGCCAATTTCCAAAATACATTTTAAAAACTATCATTGCATTTTTGCATCATCATTTATATTTGATGATAGCTTCTGAACATTAGAACTACACGCATAAGATTACGCGTCTACGAATAAGCATTATATAAGCGCTATATAAATTCAAAAGTGCTACTTAGTCGAAAATGCTACTAAACTGGAATTGCGCTATGTTTAGCACCAATGACTATTATTATTATTATTATTATTATTATTATTATTATTATTACCATCATTATTATTATACAGTATTTCTATTATTATTGTTGTTATTATTATTATAGTGGCGGAGCTTACGGAGATTTTCTAGGTCTTCCAGCGACAGATCTGTTTTTTGTTCGAGGAGATTATTGAGAAAATGCTTCGACATTTCTTCTCTCAGATCGATCAGACTCTTCAATTTGCTCCTCAACTGACTAATCTCAGCCACAAAATACGCTGAATAGACATTTCGAACAACACGCCGCATGTTGCCGCCATTTGCCTCATCCGGATATGCAACATCGATGGACTTCTAAAGTGCCATTGTTTTTATAATAAAAAAATTTAAAATATAATAGTAGGCAAATAGCTGCAGATTACATTATGTGCATGTTATCCGATGGCGTGTGTGCTGCTGCTTCTGCTACTAATACACTACTACTACTACTATACTACTACTACTACTACTACTACTACTACTACTACTACTACTACTACTACTACTACTACTACTACTACTACTACTACCACCACCACCGCCGCCACCACCACCACCACCACCACCACCACCAGTGGCAGGGATATTTTTACACCCCTTAATACCCCCTCCCAACACCCCATTTTAGATCGACACACAAAATTTGGTAATGTGACAATGGTATGCATAAAAATGCATATTAATTAGCCCTGGACACACCCAAAATGAGAAGTACACCCCACCCCAACTTTTATCCTCGAATGGCCTTTTTGCTTGTCAGCCTTTTACGGTAGACTGGTAGAGACTTCCAATTTCCGACACCCCAGATTTTCCTGACCCCAAAAAAAAAAAAAAATCACAATTCACATTAGGCCTATTATTATTATTATTATTATTATTATTATTATTATTATTATTATTATTATTATTATTATTATTATTATTATTATTATTATGACCACCACCACCACCACCACCATCATCATCATCATCATCATCATCATCATCATCATCATCATCATCATCATCATCATCATCATCATCATTATTATTATATTATTCTTTTTACAAATTAAGAATTTTTAATGAGGATTTGTAGGCCTATCACAAGTCTCCCAGAGGACAAACCATTAATAGAGCCATACCCATTAGGCCTGTTGTCTGAATTTGGGCAAATTCTTAAACAGGAATTTAAAATTTTAAATTTATAATCAGTTCTAATCGAACTAATTCTAAAAGTATACATGTTTTTATATGCCTATCGAATGTCGGATGAATCGCTTAAATTAATTAATTATCATTCAACTAAGCATTATGATTAAAATCTGTATTAAAATCTGTATTAAAATCTGATCTAGGACATACTGTAATGTCAGCGGACAAAATGTAGCCTTAAGTCTAACCCTAACCCTAAAGCGTGACATTTTATCCTCATGACATTTTATCTTCATGACATTTTGTCCGCGGACATTTTGTCCGCAGACATTTTGTTCGGCCACGATAAAAGGCAGTTTCTACAGGTAGGCCTACGATATACCTGTGACTTACTAATGGATTGACGCCCTGCTGATGAAGCCTTCCGTTGTAATTCGTTGGACTTACAGTCCATCGCCACTCGTGCTAGGCTTGTCTACGTGAAAGATCAATAAATCAGCTTTCTAATAAGATTAAGTGCAATGAGCAGAGACAATCACTCAAGTTTTGTCGTCAAATTCACATTAATTGTAAGCCCCGAGGAGCAGTGAACGAGACAGCAGGGTTCCTACAGAGCAAAGCCCGGAGATAGCCGCTGGGTGTGCTTGACCTGATCGAGATATTAGTCGGAGATATGCCTACTTAGATACTCGTCCGTCCGTCCGTCCCCACTGTATGTGACTCTCTCTCTCTCTCTCTCTCTCTCTCTCTCTCTCTCTCTCTCTCTCTCTCTCTCTCTCTCTCTCTCTCTCTGTGTGTGTGTTTGTCCTTTCCGTTCTTTTGCTAATTTCTATTTCTTGTATACATTGACAACTATCGCTTCATACATGATCACGGGTGCCCGCACATTGGGGCAAGAGGAGGCACATGCCCCCCCCCCCTGGAAAATGCAAATACCAATATTTCACATTGAAGTTTGAAAAACAAGCTAAAATATTAACCGTGACCATTGTGTTAACATGTGTTTTGCCCCTCCTGGAAAAAATTATGAGGGCGACCATGTACATGATGCCGCCTTAGATTGCGGGCAGTCCATTGATACACCCACGCATACACACACACACATGTATATATATATATATATATATATATATATCGATGAACTTCTATTGCGCCATCATCATTAATGCATAGAGCATCAGCCGATGGCTCACCAAATCCAATCCGGAATCCGGATTAGAGCCAGGTCAAACCGGAAAGGTCAGTCAGATCGGCGGGGAAGCAATCTAAATAAAGTTTATATATGTGCGTGCGTATGTACGCATGCATGCATGTATGTATGTATGCATGCATGTATAGTATATATACATATATGGTATGTGTGCATGTAAGTATGTATGTATTGTATTTATGTATGTATTTATTTGTGTATGTATTTATTTATGTATAATCGTATGTATGTATGTGTGTGCATGCATGTCAGTATGTATGCATGCATGTATGTATGTATGTATGTATGTATGTATGTATGTATGTATGCTAGTATGTATGCTAGTATGTATACAATATACAATTACAATTTACAATATACAATTTATTTATTGTATAAATTGTATATTGTATGTATGTATGTATGTATTTATGCATGTATGTATGCATCTATGTATGTTAGTATGCATGTATGCTAGGTGGAATGAGCATGTGACACCGCTATTACGAGACAAACTTCACTGGCTCCGGATTCCGGAGCGTATAGCCTTTAAACGTTGCTGGTTTACATTTAGGACGTTAAATGACCCTTTCTGCCCCGAGTACTTAACGGCTCTGGTCTGTAAGCCCAAGTCGTCTGATCGGCGTTCGCAGCTTCGATCAAGCAGCCGTTCTCAATTGGTGGTTCCACCCCCGTCTACGACAGCAAAATTTGGGGATCGGTCTGTTTCGAGGGGCAACCCTTTGTTTTGGAACTCCCTGCCGGCGGACGTGACTAGGGTGACATCTCCTGAACTGTTCACTAGGAACCTTAAAACGTATTTATTTAACATCTCCTATTAGGGACACTTGTAAAGCGCTCTTGACTTTAGCCTTCGCTATGCGTATTGCGCTATATGAAATTGTCAGAATTAATAATAATAATAATGTATGTATTTTAGTATGTAGGAATGTATGTTAGTATGTATGTATGCATGCATGTTAGTATGTATGTGTGTATGTTAGTATGTATGCATATATGTATGTACTGTATGTATGTGTAAGTATGTATGTATGCATCGTAGCATCTCTCCTTGAAGCATCGATGTAAGCGGCCGAGTCGTTGCGCCCGCGGTAGACGAACCGATGGCATGCACGAGAAGGAGGAGGAGGAGGAAGAGGAGGAGGAGGGAGGAAGGAAAGATGGAAGGAAGGCGTAGGAGGCAGGGCCAGTTCACCGGACGGGGACGGACGGACGGACGAGAGCCCGGCGAAGGGTCTTGTCTTCGCATGCGAACGGAGTGACGCGCCGGCGTCTTCGCCGCCGCTGGACCGAAGTGACGCTCGTTAAATCTCACCTGACGACCGACCGACCGACCGACGGGCGAAATAGAATCCACGGCACCTGGCCTGAATCGTACATTTAACCGAAGAATATATATATATATACACACACATATATATATACACATATATATACATATATATGAGTATACTGTATATATATATATATATATATATATATATATATATATATATATAGCCTATATATATATAGCCTATATAATATCTTGTCTATATGCGATGACCGGTAGCTTGGGTCGCAGGCGGTGGTGACTACTTCGTTGCAATGTGGATCGACCTGTCCGGTTCCACGTCCTCCTTGTTCCTCCTAATCCGGACCGGATTTCTTCTGAGGATGATTTGCCTCGTTTCTTTGACTTCGACGGCCGACGAGAGGAGGACGCGGCGCGCGTGCGACAAGGGGCTGACCGATCGAGGTCTCGGCGACGGCGACGGCGACGAGGCGCGGTATCCGGGATCGGATAGACGGCGGTCTCCCTACCCTTCCGAGCCTCTTGTCTCGTCGCCGGACAGAGCCGCCGCCGCAGCAGCAGCAGCGTCGACACACCTGAAACCCAGTGGCGCCGAAGCGAGGGTCACCGCAAGCAGGTCACGCTATGATGAATCGGACAGGACAGATTACTTCACCGGTCTAATTAGCAACGTCGTCGTTCCACATTCCCACTCGTCGTCATCATCATCATCATCATCGTCATCATCATCATCATCGTCGTCATCATCATCATCCTCATCATCATCATCGTCATCGTCATCATCACCGTCATCATCGTCATCATCGTCATCATCACCGTCATCATCATCGTCATCATCATCATCATCGTCATCATCGTCATCATCATCGTCATCATCGATTTCAGAGGAGGAATTACGCACACAATCCGTGGAAGAAAGAAACAAAATCGAAGTCGGAGCGGCGGCGCATCTACCATCTGGAAGGGAGGCTGATGGAACAGAATGCAGTCAGGGGGGCATCGATGGGACCCCGCGGAGACGAAGACGCAGGCTTCCCGATGCCATCGTCATCGGCGTGAAGAAGGGAGGGACGCGCGCCCTGCTGGAGTTTCTTAAGGTCAATCCAGACATCAGGGCGCCGGGTCCGGAAACTCATTTCTTTGATCGCAAGTACAACAGAGGCCTTGAATGGTACAGGTGAGTACAGTACAGTACAGGTGAGTCAGTAGCACAGGTATACACGATCGATAGATAGTACGACGATTATATTTTACAGTGTAACCTACACAAGATGCATGCATACATACATACCCTTACGTACATACATACATACTAACATGCATACATGCATACATAGGCTACATACAAGCGTATATTCTGTATACATTCATACATGCATACATACGCACATACATACATACTAACATGCATACATACATACATACGTATATATACATACATACATGCATGCATGCATATGCACATACATACATACGCACATACATACACACGCACATACATACATACATACTAGCATACATACATACATACATCCAAGTAGCGACATGATCTTCTAAAGAGTGGGGCCCGTTCTACTCCCACACAAGGTTTTAAACATCCAATGGGGGTCGGATACTAAAATCCAAAACTCTGCTAATCCCGGGGCCTTCATCGACCATTGTGATGGGGTTTGAACCCATAAACACCAAACAAATAAGAACGTTGTGTATTGCAGTATTCAGTGCTTTAAAGGCAGAGGAATTTTTTAACTACCATTTGGGGCGGGGAGGGGGTTGTCCAGAGACCAAAACTTCCAACATATCCAGAGCAGTGTTTAATCTAGACTCCTCGACTCCGGGGGGAAACTGAAAAAGCCGGGGGGGGGAACTGACAAAGCCGGGAGGAAATTCTGCTAGGGGCCGCTGTTAGTCCATGTAGTATTCCAAAATTTCCGGGGGAATTTGAAATTTCCGGGGGGAAGGGCAATTCCTCTCCCCTCCCGGAAACGGCCTAGATTAAACACTGATCCAGATCGTCATCGTTGTGAAATAATTGAAACACCGCTATTTATCATCTGCCAGTGTTTTGAAGACATGCGTCTTTATCCAAATGTAGATAAAATAGATTTCTGTTAGTCAATTATGGAGTTCTTTTGTCGGTACTGTGATGCCTTCGAAAACTGCGAGAAGAAATTTACTATTAAAATGATCTAAACTAGAACATACCAATAGCGACGTCGCAATTAACCCCTTAACTGGGGATCCCGGATCTATCTGTCCATTTTACATTGAGTTACAGTTAAATACACGGTTAAGGGGTTAATGTTGTAGAAATTTTGTGTCGATCCGAGGGCAGAATGAAAGTCAGCTTAGACAGGTCATTGCCACTGTTTCCCAATTGCCGTTGAAATCAGGTGTTGACCGAAATCACGTAATGAAGTTCTCTGGATCGGGTGTGAAATTGCAATGTCTGGACGACTGCGGTCTGTAGTCACTCACCCGTTTGTGCCGTGTAAACTAATTTAAACCCAGAACACGACATGCTGTGAACAGGAATTAAATGTCGACTCTGGAATACGCTCTATTCAAAAGGAACACGATGCTCTCTGTCTCTGTCTGTCTGTCTGTCTGTCTGCCTCTCTCTCTCTCTCTCTCTCTCTCTCTCTCTCTCTCTCTCTCTCTCTCTCTCTCTCTCTCTCTCTCTCTGTCTCTCTCTTGCCTCTCTGTCTTTCTCAACATACTATCTCTGACTGTATATCTCTATTCTCTCCCTCTGTCCTCGGTCTATTTTGTCATCTCTCTCTCTCTCTCTCTCTCTCTCTCTCTCTCTCTCTCTCTCTCTCTCTCTCTCTCTCTCTCTCTCTTCTCTCTCTCCGCTCTGTCTCTGCATGTCTGTTTCTGTTTGACTGTCTCTGTCTGTCTCCCTTTCCGTCTCTCTTTGTTTCTCTATGTCTATCTGTCTCTCTATGTCTGTCTTTGTCTGTCTGTCTATCTTTCTCCACGTATGTTTCTTTTTCTGATTAAATTTCGTATTGAGTTTCAGCGAAATAGATTATACCTGTCGACAACCGAAGTTCGTTAATTTATCAAATTTTTTTCTTCAGCTTTCCAAAGTCAGCGATCGCTTGTTAATTTCGTCGGAACACAATTACCAACCCCCAATGGAAGTGCAGAAATTTATTATGTAAAAACCCGGCTGTGGAAACTATTTATTCGTTTGTTTTAGATTGAGTCTGCTTCGAAAATGATTCACTATAGGCTAAGTGGTACTGGGATTCTGTTATTAATTTTATAATTCTGTAGACTATGCAATCAGTGGCCAAATATGAGTCTCAATTGAGTATTAATTTATAGAATATTCGCTGGTTGGAGATCCACAGTATTTGAAATTCAATCCAAATTAACTAAAACGTGATGTCCAAAGTGTGTTACCCTGAACCCAAATGCTCCTAGGGCAGTGTTTATTCTAGCCCCCTTGACATTGGGGGGATTTTGAAATGTTTGGGGGGAGACAAGGTTTGAGTTTCCACACGTTTGGAGGGAAAATTTCCATTCCCCCAGCCAACATCTAAAAAAATTGGGGGGGGGGATTTTCAAACTTTGGGGGGAAATTCCCCCCCTAAGAAGGCCTATAGAACAAACACTGCTCCTAGGGTGCCGCGGATACACTGTTCGTGGATGCACGGACCTTTGCCTGGCCGACAGTCCATCTTGCCTATGGCTATTTGAGGAAAGGATTAAGCGCATAGGCCTAAGCAGCTACTGTTGTACTACTTCCTAAAGCGCTATATAAATTTACGAGGTTTCACTTACTTACTTGCTTATGGTAGCCTCTCAAACGTGTTGGACTCGAACCTAGAGGCCTAATAGAAGTTTATGCCGATGGAATAGAGGCATTTTGATTAGAAACTACCAAAGTAGGTGCCAGGTCTTTTAATCCCCCCAGTCAATTAATCCTCGTCACTTAATCCCCGGCACTTAATCCCCAAGTCTTTTAATCCCCTAGCAAATACTCCCCTGACACTTAATCCCTCCAATCACCGCCTCGGAGTTTAAGACCACAGCTGAACAATCTGTTTGTTCTCTTTCTACAATCGGGTTCGGGTTAGGGTTATGTTTTTGTAACACAAATATTTGTTATGTCATTCGTATTACATCATTAAATACGTTTTATTATATCGTTGAGTGTCTGGGGATTAAGTGCACAGGGGTTAAAAGACTTGGGATTAAAAGACTTGGGGATTAAGTGCCGGGGATTAAGTGACTGGGGATTAAATGACATGGAATCACAAAAGTATTTGTCAGGAATGCAGCTTATTAGGTTTCTTCTTCTTTAGGTGCTGTGTATTTCTACGTTAGCGACCATGGATTTCCACTTTGTTCAATCTTGCCATCCTCTTATTAATTCGATGTTATTATTTACTCCCTCAAGTCCTTCTCGTAGACAGTCTACACAGGTGTTTCTCTGCCTTCCAGTGGCGGCTCTAGGACTTGGAAAGTGGGGGGCCGTTGGGGTGGCAACTTCTAATCATGGAGGGCCAACCATTTGTTGTTTAATGTATGTAGCATTAAGTATAGGGTCCCAACTGGGGGGCCAGTGGGGGGCAGACACTCAATAGGGGAGGGGCACGGGCCCTCTGACCCCCCGGTAGAGCCGCCACTGCTGCCTTCCTCTTGCTCGTTTCCCCTCCACTATTCCGGTTATTGCCAAATGGTCCAGGCCTTCCTTTCTTCTAAGTATGACCAAACGGGCGAATCCAGGAGTTCAGTTTGGAGAGCACTTTGTGTCCATTCCTCATTCTGCGTTTTTACGCCCTTCCTTGATGCATGTTGTTAAAATTTCTTAAAGAATTTAAAAAAGACGACACTTTATTATTTTACTCAAGCATTTATAACTCTTCGGTTTTTCGTCACGAGGCGAAATTAGCAAATAAAATTTTTGTAAGTGGGGTGGGTGGGTGGGTTGGAAGAAGTACGTGCCCCTGTAGATGGGCCCCTGTGACCGAAGATACTTAATTGCATGGTGAGCGACACAAGGTACTTATATGCATTGAGCAGCATAGCATGGTTGTTTGATCCATATTCAGACCCGCCGAGAGAAATTCCCGGCCCCTGTGCAGAAGGGCCGGCGGGCCCCTGACAGGACAAGTCACAAGTCTTGAAGAAAATTGCTGACGACCCTTTTTGCGGGTCCCTTTTTACTCGCCGGGCCTCTGTGCACATACCATGATGACCTTTTTGTGTTATTATTGTTGTTAATACATCTTCATCATCGGCCCGGGCCCCCTCCAGGCCGCCGGGCCCCTGTGCATTTGCCCCGCCCCTGACCACCCTCTCGACGGCCCTGTCCACATTGCGTGCATTATCTTGTGGTGTTTCACAACGCAGAAACATGGATATTGAGAGAGAGAGAGAAAAAAAAACTGAAGAAAAAAGACAAATTTCTGCTGATAGAACTAATTTGTCTTGGACGAATGAATGCAATTAGCAGAAGAGGCAAAGTCAGGAGTGCCACAGCAAGAGATGCACATGAGTTACAAAAATATTACATGAAATACAGAAACGACATCGTATAGAAACCCTGCGACAGTGGAGAAGACGACCATTGTATTCGTGTCAGGTTTGCGGTGGCGGTTCCACCATGTTGATGACTGGAGATGTATCCCCCCACCGGGGTTCCGGATGACTTTTTTGGCTTGTCAGCCTATTTTCCGGTGAGTTTTAAAAAATAGAATGAAAAATACTGCGAATATTTTTCTCTTTTTGCTTCCTTGTCGGCCTTTTTTGGCAAGGTTGATTAACATTTAGTGGGCACAACACTAACAATGACCTTTTGCTCTCTTTTTTCTTTCTTATTCACTTTGATCCCCCACCAATTTCCTATAAATTTTGTTCACACCCCCACCAAGAATTCCTGAAACCGCCACTGCAGGTTTGTTTTCTGATCTGAAACTAATAAACTGATTTGAATGAATAAATGAATGAGCGATTGATTGGGGAATGAGTGGGGATGCATTTCCCACCAGACCTCCGGACATTTGTCACTTGTGAACCCTAATTTTTGGGTAAAAGTTTAGTAAAACTACTGCGGATGACCTTTTTTGGCTTGTCAGCCTATTTTTCGGGAAAAGTGTAGTAAAATTATGGAAAATTTTTCCAGACTTTTAAGGTCAAGTTTACTGATTTCCCCTGCTCTTTTCATCCTCCACCAACTTCCTATGAATTCATTTCACCCCCCCCCCCCCACCAAGAAATCCTGGAACCGTTACTGTTTGTGCCGACTCTTCGCTCTGATCACACAAGACACCGGAGTTAAGAGAGGAACAACAGGTTTAGAAAACTAGTAAGAAATAGACTCCAGAGAAACTCCGCCATAGCCGGTGGCAAGCCCTGGTTGAGAAAGGAGGAGCCAAACACACATACAAACACACAGACGCCCATCGTCTTTTAGACGGACGCGTCTATAAACAAACGCAACACACACAGACTCCAGAGAGGAGAGGGATGGCATGAATCCGTATGCAAAACCGAATGAAAACGATTATGACGACTACATTGATGATGATGATGGTTATGACGACAACATTGATGATGACGATTCTATTCTATTCTACATGACGATTTATATAGCGCGGTAACATAGCTGGAGCCAAAGTCAAGAGCACTTTACATAGAGCAATCGTACGATGATGACGACGATGACGATGACGATGATGATGATGATGACGATGATGAATTAAATCTTATAAATCGCTTTGCTCGGCGTAAAAAGTTGCGATTCAGAGACAACTACTGGAGTATTTCACGCGTTTGTCTCTGGATATAAACGTTTTTATTGCGCGCCTCGTTGAAGGTAAAGTGTTGGAGGCAGTGTGCCACTTTACTTGCCACTTAGAGCTGGCGCCTAACTGGCCAGCGACTGACTCCCTTCAGTTAATGGGGGCAAGGATAGATTCTGCCCGAAGCGATACTCTCTAAAGACGAAACAGAATAGCGTTATACGGTATCTAGCAGGATAGACGTTTTATCAGGAAGTTCCGAATTCAAAGAAACGCAACTATGAGGATAGGAGATCGTCTGCACTACAGAACAACTCAAATAGCGAATCTTATAGTCGCCACTTGTACATCTTTTGTTGGTACCGTTGAAAAAAGAGTGCAGGGTGGGCCAATAAAACCGATACCGATACCGCCCTGTACTCTTGTACGGTGCCGTTTGGTGAAAATCCGGTAGGCTGATTTTCACTATGTGGCTCCAGGGGCGGTTTCAATAATTCTTGGTGGGGGATGCAAGGAATTTCTAGGAAGTTGGTGGGGGATGGAATGAATTTATAGGAAGTTCGTGGGGGTGTGAAAAAATAAAATTTCGAAAAGGTTGAGAAGCAAAAAGGTCATTTACAGTGTTTTGCCCGACAAATGTACATAAAATTTCCTGAAAAGGCTGACAAGCAAAAAACAGGTCATCAGCTCTGTTTAGTATACAAATACCCAGCGTTCATGATGACAAGCAAAAATAGCTCGGTGGGGCTGCATCCCCAGTCATCCCCAACGTGGAACCGCCACTGTGTGGCGCGGCTGAAATTTTGGATTTTAAAGAAATGGCCTCCAACAGGATGTACACGCGGGGATACACCAAACTTTACGCATTTTGACCCAGAGGTCGTGAAAATATTTACAACGACACAAGGTGGCGCCGGTTTTTTGGACCACCCTGTATATTACATTTAACACAACGAGACTCCTGTTCCTATTTTTATTTCTTCAAAAGTCCACATTTCCAAATTTCCAATTTTCGCAGAGGATAAGCCATTCCTTTAACACGTCTTTGATAATATAATTAATTAATGTTGGCGCAAGCAAAGACACCATTTTTTCGTGTGAAAGAATCATTATAGCGGCACAATGGACTGGCATTAGACTTTATGGAAACTACGATATAAAGAAAACAGAGGTCTTGGGTTAATCGTAACATTGATTAAAGACATCAGACTTGCTGAAGAGTTTGAATTAAGGATTAAGACGACATGGTTCAATGTAGTTCACAGGGCGCATAACGATGTTTTACTAACATGAACGCACACGCGTATTAACTGTAATATCATTGGGCAACGATGTTTTCAACACGAACGCACAAGGTCGACTAGCCTTAATCGCTGAAGATAGTAACATCAAATGAGCATTACAATGAACATCAGATAGACAGTTCGGCGGAAGAGACGTCGAAACCGTCCGCCGATGTATTATTATCTAATCATTTAGGCACGAAATATTTAATTTTTACCGGACCCTACGCCGTGAGCTGTTTGGAAAACCTTTACTTTACTTTATGCTCGAACATTACATGATCAGAGACAGTTAGACAGACGTCGAAAGGAAACCATAATTATTATCTAATCATTTAGCATCGATATATTTAATTTTTAGGCGCCGTCTGTTTGGATAAGGATCATGTGGTCATCAATGTTCATCAAAATAACCTCATGCACCATCATCATCATCATCATCATCATCATCATCATCATCATCATCATCATCATCATCATCATCATCCAGTGGCGGCTCTAGGATTTGGCAAGTGGGGTGTCGTTGGGGTGGCAACCTTCTAATCATGGGAGGCCAACCGTTTGTTGTTTAATGTATGTAGCATTAAGTATAGGGTCCCAACAAGGGAAGCCACTGGGGGGCAGGAACTCAATAGGGGCACGGGCCCCCCTGACCCCTCCGGTGGAGCCGCCACTGTCATCATCATCATCATCATCATCATCATCATCATCTTCAAAATCATCATCATCATCATCATCATTATTATTGTTATTATTATTATTATTATTATTATTATTATTATTATTATTATTATTATTATTATTATTATTATTATTATTATTATTATTATTATTATTATTATTATTATTATTATTATTATTATTATTATTATTATTATTATTATTATTATTATTATTGTTATTATTATTATAATATAATTATGGATACATGCGGATTACGTAGGTACGGCTTCCCACGCCCTGTTTTGGTGCAAAAAGGATGAGTTCTTTTTCTTAGAAAAACTCCTATTCCTCTAAGTCAGTTAATATAATTATGGATAATTAGATTTTAAAGTGTCATTTTCTAACCAATAATAATGCGTTGTGGAACCCGTACCCGTGGAAAAACTTTTTACCCTACCCTACCCGTACCCGCTAGCGCTATACCTACCCGTACCCGTAAGCTGTGCGTTCCCGTACCCGTACCCGCCTGTTTTGCGTTGGTGAGCAAAAAATAGCACGCATGTTTAGATTAGGATGAGTTCCCAGCTAGCCTACACCTTTTTCTTAAACCACAAAACTTTACCAGAAAACTTTCCGGCATTCCTCTAAGTCAGTGTTTCCCAAATTTATTACTGTGGGTCGATTACGTCATCTGTATTTCTACTTTTCAAAGTAAAATGGGTCGCTGTATGACAAACTGGGCTAAGTCTAGTGGGTCGCGGGTAGAGCGCTAATTTGCTATTAGATTTTAAAGTGTCATTTTCTAACCAATACCACAATGTCACAAGCCTTGCAAGTTGACTTAAGTTTGAAGAAATTTATATGCCTGCAATTCTACATGCACGGCTTATATTAAAATGATTGTAATATAGGCTGTGTATGGAGCAATGTCTAGTGTATGGATTGTAAGCCAATGTGGCCTAGGCTGTAAGTTTTATGAAACTTTTATCCAATTTTATTCGCAGGATCACGGCATGTTAGAAAGTCGCTGACGTGAATCGTACAGTTCGAAAAGCTGACCTATAGTAGTTTTAAAAATTAATCTTATTTCGCCATAACGCAAGGAAAGCGTATTCCAACCATTTTGCTCTGAAACTCCACTAACAATAGAGAACCCCTAGTTTAAGAGGACGAAGCTAATGATACCTGGCGGTTAAGCGATTTTGCCATACTCATAGGATTTTTAAAATGCATAACAAAGGTATGTTTTGGCAAAATTTTAAAAAGATAATATTCAAGAAATCTCAATCTCTATTTCTCTCCTTTTGTCATATTTGGCAAAAATCTAAATAATCATGGCTAATATATTTGCCACTTTTTCACTTGAATTGGATCAGAGCTTTTGTTTTGCCATTTATTCATAACTCAAAAGATTCATTCCAAGTTCCACCCAACGTACGCCAGATGGCGTAATGCATTTTAAAATATTCTATGCTATTATGAGGGTCGCGAACCGTTGCAAAACCGTTGAAGTGGGCCGCAGTTTCAAAATGTTTGGGAAATCCTGCTGTAATTTATTCCTTCTTTTGTTCTTCAACATATTCTTTAGGCTAAATAATTGCGGCTTACAGTTTGCGCTGAATGTCAGACATGTTGCTCCTATATCCATTCGATTTGCTATATCTTGAAACCAGGGTTTTTTGTGCCGGAGCGAGGCGGAGCGCCGCTCCGGAAAATCCGAAGACTTTTCTTGCAAAATTAAATTATTAAATAGAAAATTTAGACTATATCTATCTATCTATACAATGCTGTATTGTAATGAATACAATCATTATATATATATATATATATATATATATATATATATATATATATATATATATATATATAAGTTACCTAGACCGCCCACGTTCATCAAGTAACTTAAGAACTAAGTGAAATAGGCGATGACCTTTTTGAACCTTTTAAAAATTCTCAATATATCCAACCGTCGTGGCAAAAAAACTACCTTAAAAATTTGGGTGGATCGATTTTGGCGTCCTCCCACTTCGGCGCCCGGGGAAGTTGCCCCTTTCCCCGCTCCCCGTCGTCGTTGCGTTACTGTGCTCCAGTTAGGCACCCAAGAGCGGTGCCTCATTTCAAGTGTTTCCTTTGTTTCTAATTTCCGATAACTTTCTCTTCAATTTGTTCAGATTATAAAAATCGTTTTTACTGTAATAAAAAGCTTATAAATTGAAATCGATCGATTCTGCTATTGATTGATTGATTGATTGCTGTTTTGTCTCTCGATCTTTCGGAAGATTTTTCACTTTTGTCTTGAGAAATAGAGCAGGGCTTCTCAAACATTTTGTAACCGTGACCCACTTCAGCGGTCTTGTAACGTGCCGCGACCCTAATCATAGCAGGTAATATTTTTAAAATGCATTAGGCCATCTGGCGAACGCTAGTTGAAAAGAATCTTCTGAGTTTTGAATAAATGGCAAAACAAAAGCTCTGATTCAATTCGAATCAAAATATGACAAATATATTAGGCTGAATTATTTATATTTTTGCCAAACATAAGACCAAATGAGAGAGATAGATATTGAAATTTCTTCAAAATTACCTTCTTAAAATTTTGCCAGAAACATACCTTTGTTACGCGTCTTAAAACTCTTATGAATATGGCAAAATCGCTTAACCGCTAGCTAATTAAGCAAGACAGTAAAAGATTCCATTGTTAGTGGAGTTTCGGAGCAAAATGGTTGGAATACGCTTTCTTTGCGTTATTGCGAAATAAGATTAATTTGTAAAAGTGCTCTAGGCCAGGTTTTCTCAAGCTTTTTGGAATTGTATAGCTCACTTCAACGGTTTTGTAGCATGCCGCGTCCCTGCAAAGTTGTTGCCAAATAAAATTGGTAAAAACACTAATCATTTTTTAATATGAGCCGTGCATGGAGGATTGCAGGCATATACATTTATTAAAACCTATACCTACTTGCAAATTTCAAGGCTTGTGACATTGTGGTATTGGTTAGAAAATGGGACTTTTGAATCTAATTTCGCGCGACCCCGTGACCCACTAGACCAGCGGTTCTCAACCTGTGGGTCGCGAGTCGCGACCCCCACGGGGGTCGAATGACGATTTGCCAATTTTGCCAGGGGTCGCCTGAGACCATCAGAAATATTGTATTGTCTCTTTTCTTGTTAATGTACAAAATTTCCTCAGTGGTAGTTACGACGTACTAGTTGTTTCACTATAATTGTCATTAGAGGATAGACATGGAGATAATTAAATAATAACGATTTCGAACATTTTGATTGTCGTAGCATTATTATTTTTAGCAGCCTACATTGTGAACGAAAATAATTTTACCGTTGGGGGTCGCCACATAATAGGGAATTGAATTAAAGGGGTCGCAGCACTATAAAGGTTGAGAACCGCTGCACTAGACTGAGTCTTGCGACCCAGTTTTGGGTAGCGACCTACAGTTTGGGAAACACTGAAATAGAGCACTCACTCTTTCTTAGCCAGTACGTTAAAAACATCCGAAAAATTACACATGTTGACTTCATAAACTTCATATTTCATGACAATGTCTTTCAGTTTCACTGCCATTGTGATCGATCTCTCTCTCTCTCTCTCTCTCTCTCTCTCTCTCTCTCTCTCTCTCTCTCTCCTCTCCCCACTGGTATAATTTCAGTGTCAGAATACGTTACCGCTGCTACTAAAATGACATCACTTTTGATAATACTGTAAAATCGGATTCAGGTTGCAGCTCTTTAAAGTGTCATGTTCTCCGTTTCTGAGTCGTAATTACCGGCAATCAACAACGGCTGGTATCAGATTCGCTTAGGATCACACACTTTCAACGATAATGTTGTGACATTATCCGGTTTTGACTATAATCAGTAATAGCCTAAATTGTACATACTCAGGTTTGAGTGAACGTGCAGAATTCATCTTCTTTTTCAAATCGACGCTTAAACTCAATGTTTTTTGGTAAAAACCCGGTGCGCAATATTATGTCGACGTCTAAACTCAAAACTTACTTAGCGTGATTTAAAGTGGCTTAGGAGGCATTACTGACTTCGTGAAAACCACTAGGGACGCTAACTGGGACTTGAACCCACTCCGTCAATCTACCGCTCCAGCGCGTAACCCACTCTGCCATTATATAAAATTCTACGCAACGATCATAATAGAAGCCGATACGGCGAGAGAGAGAGAGCGAGAGAGAGAGAGAGAGAGAGAGAGAGAGAGAGAGAGAGAGAGAGAGAGAGAGAGAGAGAGAGAGAGAGAGAGAGAGCAAAAGATACAGTTAAAACGTAAAATTTCCAAATTTTGGACGTAATGATTCGAACAAATATAAACTAGGTCTAAGGTTTTCCGGTACGCTGTACCGGTTCGTACCGCCACAAAAGCACTGCTTAATAAGATCAGTTGTGCTGATTAAAAGCCCGCATCAAACCGAGTGCCCTGGGGGCTACTGAACCTCGACCCCTACCCCCCAAGATAAGGTTGAATGTACGAAAGTTGGACGTCATCAAATTCCTTTCATAAGTGAACGGCGTGAATGGCCATTTCCGTCATCTTTCACTTAGACGGACTTCCGGTTGAGCTAAAGTGACGTCGGATATACCGTATACGTCCACGAGGTCGTTTCATTTCGGATCGAGACTACGCTCTCACTGCCTATGCATGATGTGCTGCTGTTGCGAAGCGTAAGATTTCTTTCATTAGGTTCTGTCAGCGCCTTCGAAGGCAGAACATACACCTCAAATACAAAATAAATAAAATCTGACCAACAAGACAGGTAATCAAAAGCAGGGACGTAGCCAGGAATTCGATGGGAGGGGGAGGGGGATACTGAGCAGCCGTTAACACTTGGCTTGAATTTACGTTTAAACAATCTGTTCAACATTACACTTGGTTTCATTAGAAATTACTGTCATGGTTGGAATTTGGATATATATAATATGTTATATTAGATATATTAATAATATGTTATATATATATTATATATATATATATAATATGTAGGCATATATACACACAAGTACATATACATAATCACATAAATACATATATATATAGTGTATATATGTATAAATGTGATTATATTATATATGTGATTACAGTGTATATTTTATATTGTATATTATACACATATACATACATGCGCATATATACATATAAGTACAATTGTACATATATGTAAATACATACATGCATATATACATACGTATACACATATACATATAGTCATATAGACACACATATATACAAGCTTATATATAATTACTGTATGTGTGCTGCCCAAAAATGTACATTCCTCATATGCGTTGTTGGTTTAGACCGCAACTTAACTGTCATGCTTGCTTGTATCAGGCATTTCTAGAGCGTGACAGACATGATGAATTGCGGATCTAGTGCCTGACAGATTGGACGCGTGACGTATGTAATGCATGACAGATGTGACGTTTGAGGATAATAATTCCGACACCATTTCAGTCACAGTTTTACTGCTGCCACTAGGCTGCTTCGTTTCTTCGCAGGTGTGCTGTCATGTATTGCACACCCGATGATGGCCCAGGTATCCGTGACAGTTCTAGTACATTTTACATTTTTCGCGCGTGACGCAATTTTGTGGTACAGATTGTACATTGCTAATGGCAGGGGTATTTTTGCACCCCCTTAACACCCACCAATACCCCACCCCACCCCAATTTGAGATCGACACCCCCAATCTGAGCTAGATATGACCTTTTTGGCTTGTCAGACTTTCTCAGCAGGGACCAACCCCAGAATATACCGACACCCTCCCCAAAATTGATAATCCCAGAAATAACCCTGACGAATAATAAGACGTATTCGGAAATATGCCAAATAATTAACACATATATTGAAACTGTGATGTATCGGGTAAGTAGTAGTAGTAGTAGTAGTACTAGTAATAGTGGTAGTAGTAGTAGTAGTAGTAGTAGTAGTAGTAGTAATAATAGTAGTAGTGGTGGTGGTGGTGGTGGTAGTAGTAGTAGCAGTGGTAGTGGTAGTGGTGGTGGTAGTGGTGGTAGTGGTAGTGGTAGTGGTGGTAGCAGCAGTGGTGGTGGTGGCAGTAGCAGCAGGTGGTGGTAGTGGTGGTGGTGGTGGTGGTGGTGGTGGTGCAGTGGTGGTGGTGGTGGTGGTGGTGGTGGTGGTAGTGGTGGTAGTGGTAGTGGTGGTGGTGGTGGTGGTGGTGGTGGTGGTGCAGTGGTGGTGGTGGTGGTGGTGGTGTGGTGGTGGTGCAGTGGTGGTGGTGGTGGTGCAGGTGGTGGTGCAGTGCAGTGGTAGTAGTGGTGGTGGTGGTGGTGGTGGTGGTGGTGGTGGTGGTGGTGGTGGTGGTGGTGGTGGTGGTGGGTGGTAGCAGCAGTGCAGCAGGTGGTGGTGGTGGTGGTGGTGGTGGTGGTGGTGGTGGTGGTGGTGGTGGTGGTGGTGTGGTGGTGTGGTGGTGGTGGTGGTGGTGTGGTGGTGGTGGTGGTGGTGGTGGTGGTGGTGGTGGTGGTGGTGGTGGTGGTGGTGGTGGTGGTGGTGGTGGTGGTAGTAGTGGTAGTAGTAGTAGTGAGTAAAAGTGGTGGTGGTAATAGTAGTAGTGGTAGTAGTAGTAGTAGTAGTAGTAGTAGTAGTAGTAAGTAGTAATAGTGGTGGTAGTAGTAGTAGTAGTAGTAGTAGTAATAGTGGTGGTGGTAGTAGTAGTAGTAGTAGAAGTAGTAGTAGTAGTAATCCAAAGGTCAGTCAGAGGAACAGCGTAGCTAGGTCAACACTGGAAATGACAATCCAACAAGAAATGAAGCCCAGACCAAGACAAAGAGGTTGACCAAAAAGACGATAGACGGATGATGTGGAGGAATGGACAGGAGTGCAGAATGCAGATGTCACCAGCAGTCAGGTAAACACAGGACAGACATTGCCGGAGAAAGGAAATTCGTGTTAACACCTCGGCCTCGGTTCATGAATTTAGGAAACAGGAGTAGATTTTTGCATGTTGACCTACTTAACGTTAGTCGACCTACACTGTATTTGCATTAGAACACCGCAGTTACTACTGTTACTATTATTACTGCTACTACTACTACTACTACTACTACTACTGCTACTACTACTACTACTACTACTGCTACTGTACTGCTGCTGCTGCTGCTACTGCTACTACTGCTGCTACTACTACTGCTGCTGCTACTGCTATGCTGCTGCTGTTGCTGCTGCTGCTGCTACCACTACTGCTACTACTACTACTGCTACTGCTACTGCTGCTACTGCTGCTGTACTGCAGCACTGCTGCTACTGCTATTACTACTACTGCTGCTATGCTACTACTACTGCTACTGCTGCTACTACTACTACTACTACTACTAACTAATAATAATAATAATAATATTAATATTATTATTATTATTATTATTATTATTATTATTATAACACCGCGGTTAAGCAACGTTCCATGACATAGTGTATAAGGACTATGGTTCCATGATGAAACCTACGGATGCTTTTGCGACAATTCACTGAAATCTAAACTCATTTATGGTTTGTCGTTCCTCCCTTAAGTCACTCATTCATTCTCTCGGTCCTCTGAAGACAACTTAAGAGCGCAGACGAGTCAAGATATGCCTTAATAATAATAATAATAATAATAATAATAATAATAATAATAATAATAGTAATAATAATAATATGCCTAATAATAATAACTATAATAATATGTCTAATAATAATATGCCTAATAATAATATGCCTAATAATAATAATAATAATAATAATAATAATAATAATAATAATAATAATAATAATAATAATAATAATAATAATAATAATAATGAAACAATCTCGGTTTGGTCAATAAATTATTAATAATAATAGTAATAATAATAATAACACAGTTTAGAGTGGTCAGTGGTAGTGTCTGCCCTTTGTGAGAACCACTATAATATAAATACGGATAGGAACGGCAGAAAAATAGAGATCGTAACGGAACTGGATGTCTTGACTGCAAAATCACCTATAAAGCCAACGGCCACGGCAGATTCAAGCACTAATTAATAATTATTCAATTACATCTGCAAAAGGGAGTCTTGAAACCCGTTCCGTTGACGGTCGAAAATATCACGCAGTGCCGGCGACAGTCCGACGCCGGGTTCCATTGTCGATCTCGGGGCCACCAGACAAGGCGCCGGTCGATCGAACGCCTCCCCCTTCTCGTCCGTCCTTCGCTTCCCCGCCCCTCGTCGTCGTCGTCCTCCTCCTCCTCCTCCTCTTCCTCCTCCTCCTCCTCCTGCGCTCCTCGTTTTTTCCCACCGTCGCATTTCGGGAACTGTTGTTGCCATTTCAGGCGACGATCGACGGTCGACGTGTCGTCTCGGGGCGACGCTGACTGGTTGGCTGGCTGGCTGGCTGGCTGGCTGGCTGGCTGACTGTCCGACGGCGAGAATCGACGTTCTATGCCCCCGGTATACAAAGACCCTTTAGTTCCGCCGTTCGAACCCATTGAACAGATATTGCACTTATTGCAAACATTCCGCACTCGCCCCGCTGCCGTTTCACTCCTCCTCTCGATCTTCAATCAGTTCGTGTTTGCAGTTTTCGAGCAATGATTATATTTACGCGCAGAAAACTGTATCGAATGCGCCGACGACGAGGAGAGTATATTAACGCATAGAAAACCGGCGTTTCTACAATAATTAATTAAAGCATGCACTGTTTTAAGAAAAATTTATCACTGCACTAAACTCAGAAAATTTGTTGACATCCGCGCAAAAAAGAACAGCAAAAAAGGTCGTCCGGAAAATTTATCACTGCACAAAGCACAGAAAATTGCATTTTACCACTGCACATTTTCATTTTATCACTGCACATTTTGTGCATCACTGCACGTTAAAACAGGCCCTGAATTATAGCAGGCGTCAGAAAACCATTTCGAGTGATTATCCATCTTCTGAAAGGGAACTAAGAAGAATTCTTGGAGTTTGCAGACTTCAAAAACTTAGAAATGAAGATATAGTCTACGGCAGCGGATTGGGCTAAAGAATACCAGCATGGACAAACGCAGAAAAAGGAGGCTAACAGTAAACGGATTCAAAGGCTATCTTGATAAACTAGGTTATTGAATGCGGAGAGTGTCTACAGTGGTTTTCACACAGGCTTACTTAGCCTCCTAAACCACTTAAAATCACATTATTATTATTATTATTATTATTATTATTATTATTATTATTATTATTATTATTATTATTATTATTATTATTATTATTATTATAACATGGTATGGATGTGTAAACAGGATAGAAGGCTCGAGACTTCCCAAAAAGCACTCTACACATACAAGGGAGGTTTTAAAAAGGAAGAGGCAGGTCCAGTAAAAATGGATAGACAACATAAAAGAAGATCTCAAAGAAAAACAATTGACAATTATTGTAGAAGGAAGAAAACTGACATCGGACAAAAAGGCCTGGAAATGTTTTCTGACTAGCTATTGCCACTAATGAGTTGGCAGAGAGATATGATGATGATGATGATGACGACAACGACGACGATGACGACGATGATGATATTGATGATGATGGTGATGGTGAAGATGATGGTGATAGTGATGATGATGATGATGATTACTCTGCTTCTTCTTTCGATGGTGATGATGATGACGACGACGACGACGACGATGATGATGATCCATCTTTTGGTTGTGTCATTTTGTATAAAACAGTCTGCAAAGAGTGAATAGGTCTACTCCAGACGGACACGATTAATAATTCAAATGCGCCTTGAAAAAGTATTTTTACACATGTGGTTCACCATCTGTTGTATGTCTTCACGTATTCCTTATCTTTATCTAGCTCTATCTGTGAGCGAGTAACTATAACGCACAATTGTTTTCCTTTGCCCTTAAAACAGTAAAATAATTAATCTATTACAAAGAAATGCCTTGATATAAAATACCTAATGCAATTAGTACTCTATGGGTCTGTTATCTATAATACATAATGCCATATGTTATTACTGTAATAGTTTACCAGGAAACAGCGTTTTGCCGGAAAATTGGACGTGACTGGAGGAAGTGGATATGATTTTTGGATTCAGCATGCCAACCAATATGCATAAAGATCACATGTTATCTTCAAGACAGCGAAATTGATGTACAGTCTTCTTTCTTTTAGGTGCCATGTATTGCTGCGTCGGCGGTTAAGCCAGATCCGCTTGGATCCAAATTAGGGACCGGCAGTGGCGGTTTCAGGATTTCTTGATGGGGGGTGGGCGGGGATGAAATGAATCAATAGGAAGTCGGCGGGGATGAAAAGAGAGGGAGAAAATCAATAAACTTTGCCGAAAAAGAAAACAGCCGAAAAGCAAAAAGGGGGCAATTTCCAGAATTTTACTAGACTTTTTTTACCGAAAAATACAGGTTGACAAGCAAAAAAGGTCACCGGCAGTTTTTCCCCGTCAGTTTACTTGACTTTTACCCCCGAAAATAGTTTAACAAGCAAAAAAGGTCCGGTGGAGGGATGCATCCCCACTCATCCCCACGTGGAACCGCCACTGGGGACCGGCTCTGGAGTCGGATTCCGGCGCTTGCGGAGCTGTTCTAGGGCGACTAATGTTTTTTAATTTTCGTAGCAAGGTCCCTAGTTGCGAAGGATACTTTATGCCTAATTCGAGTAGAAGGTCGCTTTCTGAATCGCTCGCACGCTTTCTGCCTCGGGGGGTTGGGGAGGGGTTGGCAGTGGCCTAATTGACGTGACGGTAATTCAGAATCGTTGTATCGTCCGTCGGCGGCGAGTGAAATATATCGCTGTTATCGTCTCTCGAACAGCAGGAACCAATTCGAGCAGAAAATGCCGATATTTTGCTATCGCTTTTGCACGGGGAAGATGACAACAGTCATAGCGGTCTCACACACACACACACACACACACACAAATCATCTGTTACCCCCGTCGTCATAAGTTCTGCACTGATATTATTCGTCGTTCGGAGATTATGCAAGAGGACGTCACTTGGTGTTCCAATATGCGAACCTCGCTCCCTATCAACCAGAAAAGTGAAACTCAATTATCTCCGATATAAATGCAAGCCTCCTCGAAGCAGCTCCTCAGGAGGTTGACTCGTCTTCTTGACGACGATTTTGTTTCAGATCATTTATTTCATGGTTTGAGCAAATTTCTAATAAATCTTGGATATTGAGGAATATAACAGTTAAGTTTGTTTTTAGACGCGTCCGTATCAAAGACAATGAGCGTATGGGGGTCTCCTCCTCCTTCTCCTTCTTTTCCTCCTCCTTCTCCTCCTCCTTCTCCTCCTCCTTCTCCTCCTCCTTCTCCTCCTCCTTCTCCTCCTCCTTCTCCTCCTCTTCTGTCAACCGTGCTTGCTATATCTGCTGTGGCGGAGTTAATACCCTCTGTCCCAAAGGCAGTAGCTAATAGCCAGGATTTTCCGAAGGGGAGGGGGATTACACGACCAACCAATCCCGAAAATCGAAAATCCTGACAAGCAAAAAAAGGAAAATGGTCTCTTGACACCTACTATTTTCCTTGGTTAAGTTAGCTATAATATAGCCAGTGTTTTATACAGGCCTGTTAGGAGGGAGATTCCCCCTCCCAAAACCTCAAAATTTCCCCCCCCCCAAAAAAAATCCCAGCACTTACAACACAAATTTTTCATTGAACTGTCTTTTCCCCTCCAAACCTCCAACCAAGTCGATTTTCCCCCCGAAAGCCTCAATTCCCTCCAAAGGCCTGGAGTCTGGATAAAACACTGATGCTGCAATGAGCATAGCTATATGAGTGCGTGAACAGCT
>CM030859.1:8453338-8488338 GCA_018105865.1 Metaphire vulgaris | reverse complement strand
CGACGCTGGGCATTTTTGTGTGGAATGCCTCAATTTTCTGCCAGTCTCCATTGGTCATAGCTAGCCCATGCCTCGCTTCCATAGAGAAGAACTGGGACAACCAGAGACTGAGAGATGTACAGTACAACCGGAATTTGGTTTTAAGGCTTATATTCTGTTGCCTCCAGATACAGAGACAGGAACAGAGAGAGAGAGAGAGAGAGAGAGAGAGAGAGAGAGAGAGAGAGAGAGAGAGAGATACAGACGGATATACAATGGCAGTTAGTGTGTCACGGAACCAGTACAGGTACAGTACAGGTGTTGACTGGACTTCGGTCATTTTAGGCCAAAGAACGGGATGTCAGAATGACGCTACGCCTCAGGTGCTTCATCAAGCGCCCTGCAACACCACCACCACCCCCACCGCCACCACCATCACCACCACCAGCAGCAGCAGTATTCGTCACATCAGACACTGCAGTCTAACGTCTTAGGGGCGTATAGGTGGCGCCTGCATGGACGTTGTATTAAGACTGACGGTAACACGAAGCGCGGCGTTGAGCGGCGACGGTCGACAGAGGAAGAGTCGCGCCGTTGAAACGCTCATAAGACATAATCGAGGCGGTTCGGGCGGTTGGTCGTGTATTCGCAGCGACCGTTATGACATCTGCCGGTTTATCACGTCAAGCCACGTCAGAATTCGCGCTAACAGTCGAATCCATATGGCATTGGCGGCTCCAGGATATGACAAGTGCAGGGGCGTAACCAGGAATTTTATTGGGGAGGGATATAATGCGATTTGGGGGTATAAATCTTTTTATAAACTTTGAAAATCTTAAAAAACATTAAAAACTTTAAGGTAGCCTGATTTTGGGGTATATATTCCGATATACCCCCCGTCGCTAAGCCCCTGGGCAAGTGTTGGAGGCGGCAGTGGCCGCTCCACATGGGGCCTCTGAGGGCCCGTGCCCCCTATTGAATGCTTGCTTCCCAGTGGCCCCTTGTTGGAACCCTATACTTACTACTACATACCTATCAACAAATGGGTGGCCCCCATGTTTAGAAGTTGCCAGTCCAACGGCCCCCACGTGCCAATTCTTGGAGCCGCCACTGGGGGCGGCATGAATGCCATGTAAATATTTTCAGGAGGGGCAAAACAAAATGACCATGGTTAATATTTTAGCAAGCTTTTCGAATGCAAAATTTGACAATCTTTTCAAGATTTGAAGAATACCAGGTAAAGTCCAAACAGTGGCGGCTCCAGGATTTGGCAAGTGGGGGGGCGTTGTGGTGGCAACTTCTAATCATGCATGGGGGCCAACCATGTGTTGTTATGTATGTAGTATTAAGTATAAGGTCCCAACAGGGGGGCCACTGGGGGGCAGGCACTCAATAGGGGCACCCCCGACCCTCTGTGGAGCCGCCACTGATCCAAGCAATATCAGGTACTGCTATACTTTGATTAAGTATAGTGTCTCGGTGTGAAGATATTGGGTAAACGCCAAAATGTAGTTAGTTACAAAAATAGATCTGCATTTTCCAGGAGAGGGCAAGTGCCCCTCTTTCCTCCAATGTATGGACGTCCATAGTGGGGGCCATTGGGGTGGCAACTTCTAAGCATGGGGCATGGGGGTAGCTAGGGTGTCCGGCGTTTGGGGACAAAACATACTGATGACGCACCCCCTAATTTTTATGAGAAAAAATTCTCAACTTCAGAAAAGATCTAAATATTCTGACAAGCATAAAAAGGTCGTCACTATATTGATCCTAGGCTGTCCGGCGCCCGGAGGCAAATCATTCTGATGGCGCCCCCTAGACTTTATGAAAACCCTGAAAAGCAAAAAACGTCGTGAAAACTATATATTGATGCTTCTGTTTACTTTTTGTACTCTAAACCCGCAGGAACACATCCAGACAGATCATCCTAGACAGGTATTTCTCAAATTCTCACTGTAAGAGGGTTTTTCGTTTTTCAAAATTCATTCCGCTGCCTAGAAAAAATTCTGAGCACAGTTTCTTGATTATAGTTTGTCAGAAGTTGAGACGATTTTCTGTTCACTTGAATTTCTGGGCTTGCGGCGCATTGTTCCAGAAAATGGGTCCATGAAAACTGTTGACCGCAAGGGTCATGGAATTTGTTGCCCTCGAAGCTGTTGACTTCGTGGAAGAAGAAAAAGAGCAAGAAAAACAAGGAGGAGGAGGAGGAGGAGGAGGAGGAGGAGAGAGGAGGAGGAGAAGAAGAAGAAGAAGAAGAAGAAGAAGAAGAAGAAGCTGAAGAAGAAGCTGAAGAAGAAGCTGAAGAATAAGCTGAAGAATAAGAAGAAGAAGAAGAAGAAGAAGAAGAAGAAGAAGAAGAAGAAGAAGAAGAAGAAGAAGAAGAAGAAGAAGCTTGTAAACATACGTCACTGAATAGAGCTAATATAGCCTTGGCTAACCCAGTAAAGTTGGCGCCCGCCACGTTGTTTAACGAGTTGTCGATCACATAAATATTTCAGTAGTTGACTGCCTGACAAATTGGGTACACACGCACACACACACACAGGCAGTCACGCACTTACGCACATGCACACACACACACATCACATAAGCGAAAACGCGCCTTAAGAGCAGATGTGAAACAAATAGATTCGGTTTGCCTTCATTCTGAGTAGAATTTTTCTTAAAGTACTTATAATAGTAAAAGAGAGTCCTTTTTGTTTTTTCTGAGCTGATTTTTTCACTTTTTCCCATCGTAGAATATAGGCCTACTGCGCGATGTATGCTGCCTCAACTCTATCTTCTTTTGTCATCTGCTGTGACGGAAAATTGTCCTTCCAATACACTGCATTATTAATTAATTTTCTTAATAATTGATAATGACGCTTTTGCTGATTATGTTATTGCTGACGACTATGCTGATGATGATACTGATGATGATCGATGATGATGATACTGATGATGATGATGATGATGATGATGATGATGATGATGATGATGATGATGATGATGATGATGTCTTGTGCATGTGACTATCTTTTAGAATGTTTTCCAATGATCGCATGATGATGATGATATTTTGATGATGATGATGATGATGAATATGAAATTGAGGCGCTAGTTGTTTTCCAAGTGCTCAGCATTACAATAGAATTGCTGCGACCGCCGCCGCCGCCGCCGCCGCCGCTGTAACGTGTAATCATTTTCGGCCAGCCCTATAAAAGCATTCGCTTAGTCAATCGATAAATCAATCGACTTCTATAGCGCAGCAAATTTGGGTTATCATAATGCCGTGGGCAGTAGTCGATGAGAGCGTACAAATAGTAATTTGCGTCGAATCGACTTGTTACAGCGCAGCATGGTCGACACGCGATAACGCAGGTTTATGATACTATATCCGGAGTGGGTCACTGTGCAGTGTCCGTGATAAAATCATCTTGTAATTAAGCCCTCAAGGTACAATTTATTTACTGCGACAACTCGGAGAAGGACTCTGTATATCACTAAAAGTGGATCAATATATATATTTTATTCACAAGGGAAGGGTCATTTGAACTCTCCTCCCACTGGTTGATGCCGACGGTCCGCCGAACCCTCGTGGGGGTTGGATAGCTTGATTTTTGGCTGCCGATATCCCAAAGTGAAGGTTTAGAAAGATGGGCGGTTGACTTGAGTAGTGGGGCCAACTTTCACTATACGCTACGCTACACCATATTTAGTTCCATGGTGGGTTAAGAGGTCCATTTTTGGCGGACGTTGAAAATTGATTGATTGATTTAAGCATTCGGTTAATCAATCTACAAGTCAGTCGACTTCTGTAGCGCCACTATTGAGGTTGTCATAATGCAGAGTGCATCAGTCAAATGGATGTGACCTGAAGTTCTGAACCACTGATCTCCATAACCTTAAAACATCACCTTCCCTACAGGGGCTGTCCATTAATTATGTCAACAATTTTTGGGCAATTTTTTTACCCCCTCCCCCTTGTCAACAACTGTCAACTTTCACTTACCCTATCCCCATAATTACGTCAAAAGCTTTTGACCCTCGCCCGAGATCAATGACGGGTCCCAATAACAAGGTTATTATTTTGTGTTGTGATGACTATTTTTTCCCTTTTTTGCTCATCGAGTGTCAAAATGTGGTGGTATGACCTTTTTTGCCATGCTTTTTTCCATTGTAATAAGTAGTATTCCATGAAATTTCATATTTTTTGATTATTTGTAAAAAGTGAAATTGTTGACGTCAACTTCTCTTGACCTTCCCCCTCCCCCTGTCAACAACTGTCAAACTGTTTCAACCCCTAAATTGTTGACGTAATTAATGGACAGCCCAACAGCTGAATCATAGTGCACGGTAAGTGGCATGATTACACATTATTATTATTATTATTATTATTATTATTATTATTATTATTATTATTATTATTATTATTATTATTATTATTATTATTATTATTATTATTATTATTATTATTATTATTATTATTATTATTATTATTATTATTATTATTATTATTATTATTATTATTATTATTATTATTATTTATTATTATTATTATTATTATTATTATTATTATTATTATTATTATTATTATTATTATTATTATTATTATTATTATTATTATTATTATTATTATTGGTCGCATGGTTATTGGCGCAGATCAAGTCATTCCCAAAGTGAAGAATCTTAAGTGCGTAGTGAACAACTTGCCCAAGTTCGCTGCACAGTGGTTAGTTAGGGTAAGATTCGAACCGGCTACCCTCCGGTTGCGTGGCAAGGATCCTAGACTCCACCACGTAAGTACACATGCCCAAAAACACGTATTCTGTTTAAATGCATGATTGATTTATTCATTCATTCAGTCGACGTTTGTTAATGTATATGACATATGGTCAAACTGGCGAATTTAACGTAAAAGAGTTTTAATCAATTTATTCGTAATAATTCTTTGCAAATCTATTAGGCCTACTGTTATATAGAGCCTAATGGACTAACATAACCTAAATCTAACCAGAGTGCTATTTGAGAGTCGGACCAATGGGGGAAGAGGGTCAGACCTTTGGAGGAAATAATTTTTAATTGTTTCATTATGATAAATAAGTTAGTTCATTGTATACGTTTATGACATCATGAAACTTACCACTTGCTACAGTGGCGGCTCCAGGATTTGGCAAGTTGGGGGGGGGCGTTGAGGTGGCAACTTCTAATCATGGGGTGGGGCAACCATTTGTTTTTAGGTATGTAGTATTACAGTATAGAGTCCCAACAGGGGGGCCACTGGGTAGCCAAAAACTCCATAGGGGCACGGGCTAGGTATAAATTTTGCACCCCTAAATTCCGGTGATGACCTTTTTTTGCTTATCGACATTTTCACGCCGAAGGAAGGTGGTGTGAAAATTAAAGAATCCGTGTGCAAATTGCGCCCCCAAGACGGCGCCTGGGGCAGTCTGCCCCTCGCCCCTAGCTACGACTTCTGTTTCTTCAATTGCACTGCGGTCTACGAACACCACGGGTCCTGCATGTACAATTGTACATGTACAACAACACCCCTGAACAGTTACTTGTCCAACTAATCAGCAGGATTCGCTATATACCGAAAACGCAGCATCCAATACTTTTGATTCAGCCAAGATATATTCTGTCGGCAACGGACTTAACGAACTCAACGTATCTATAGACGGGTAATCAATAGTAAGTATGTAGGAGCTGTGATGAGCTAATTTCCAGATTATCTGCCTCTTTAGGAAATCAATATAGACAGACTGCATATCGAAAGCGCCAAATTTGACCAATTAGTAGGCCTATAGTAGCTTTTTAGTCGAAAGAACCTTAGTATCGTAATCGTGTGCAAAATAAATCAAAGCAAAGACTGATTTAGATCTAATAATTAAGTAAGTTAAAATGTGAGAAATTCATCGATTCGATGTCTGTACAGAGATGACATAGAATATTTCTTAATCGTTAAAACACTCGAAAATGACGTTGGCATCCAAATGATGTAATACGAAACACCTCCACACTGTGACATGCCCAGTGTTTATTCTAGCCACCTTGACATTGGGGAGGGGGAGTTTGAAATGTTTGGGAGGACAAGATTTGTCTCTCCACGCTTTTAGGGGAAAATTTTCATCCCCAAAGCCAACATATACAAATTTTTAGGGGGAATTTTAAAACTGGGAGGGAATTCCCCCCCCCCAAAAAAAAAAACAGGCCTAGAATAAACACTGTGACATACCGATTCGTAATTCCCTGTGTACTGCCGATGCAGAATTGATTTTTTTAAAAGCTTCATTGCTTACATAGGTCCAATATTTTATGAATATGGCGAGTCATATTTCGTAATAGTGCGCCATGGTTATAGGTTTTTTCTATAAGTTCTTCTGTCCGAGTTAAGTTTCGTGTAGGCCCTTATTGATAGTCTTGTCGCTTTCTCTTAATGGTACTGCGCCATCATATCTGTTGGAGCCAGTGGCGTAGCCAAGGGTGGGTTTGGGGTTAAAAACTTCCCTTGGGCGCCGACGAAAAATTTTTGGGGTGTTTCCATGCATTTTAAAATTATTTTCGGACGCGGTTTTGAGGTTCAAACCCCCTCCCCCCTTGGCGCTGCCAACCAAAAATTTTATTTAAGCCGCCATAGGTGACGACGTTTTTTTCTCGAAAGTTGGTTACATTCAAAAGTCAAAACCAAACTCCCCTTCCGGAAATCCTGGCTACGCCACTGGTTGGAGCTACTACATCCTCTTAGCTCTATCCCTGGTCGGTCATGTATTCTGCCCACAACTCAGAGGTCTATTCGGTGTGCCCTTCATTCCAGAAACGAGATTTCTAGTCGTATCCTCTAGTGCGAGCAGATGAAAATTGTAGTCATAAAATCAGGAAGAGTGTTTATTCTAGCCAGCATTGGGGGATTTTGAAATGTTTGGGGGGACAAGGTCTGAGCCAGCTTGTCCCCAAACATATAAAAAAATTTTGGGAATTTTAAAACTTCTTCCCTTCCAAGAAGGCTCCACTGGGAAGGATTGGTCTGGCCAGCTCAGCGCTGGGCCAGCTTGTCAAATGACGGAGCTCTGGAAATTTCTTCCCCTCAAGACAAAGCTCCAACTTTAAAGCCTGTGTCTTCTCTGGCTAGGCCCTATATGAGGTTAGGAAGGAGTAAATATATATATATATATATATATATATATATATATATATATATATAATATTATTGAAAACAGTTCTAAATACTCAATTCGATTCACACAGAGACTTTAACACAATGGCGTACGACTATAAGCACTTTCAGAATTAGGCCTTCTTAATCTCGATCATATAATCGATCATTTATCTATGTATATAGCCTTTTAGTAATAACACTGTGACCTAATGGCCGGCAGTGTTTTTGTTAATCCACTTGCCTTTTGACCGTTTAATTCTTTATATTGGACCTCGATCGGAAGTAATTCACGCGAGAGTGATGAAACTTCCACTCGGGTATGTGTATTTTTGGAATTAGTGAATGATGGAGGAGGAGGAGGAGGAGGAGAAGGAGGAGGAGAAGGAGGAGGAGGAGGAGGAGGAAAGAGAGCTGTGGTGAAACCGTTCTCGCGTCGTTATTAAAGCGTTTGAATTATTAAAAACCTGGTTAATGGCTTCAAAGTCTATGGGGCGATTAACTATCTATACCACTGGGCAATTCCCATAAGAGCCGTTGGTTTTCGCGAGTCATCATCAGGGCGCGATTTGTAGGGGGAAGGGGGATTTCCTCCCCCCACTGCCCAACAGCATCCCCCTACTGCTGCATCCCACCATTACATCCCCCACTGCTACACTTCCTCAACAACTGCATCCCCTCCAAGCTCGACATATTCCCTTCCCCCACTGCTCCAGGTCACAAATCGCACCCTGTTCATCATCATCATCATCATCATCATCATCATCATCATCATCATCATCATCATCATCATCATCATCATCATCATCATCATCATGGTTCACCGTTCACGTCACGTATGTTCTTGGTTACTGATTGTTCCGATTTCTCACTGGCTACATCTGTTCCTCACTCCAGTGGCGTAGCCAAGGAGGAGGAGGGTGGGGTGGATGGGGTTAAAACCCCCTTGGCTGTTCGCAGTATAGGGAAGGAGGAGTTTTGGGAGTTAAAACAATAAATCGTAGACTTTATAATAATAATAATAAATCAATCTATGACAATAAATAATTAATTAATCTGTCTGAATATTTCGTTTAAAGAAAGACGAAAAATTACAAATTACAAATTGCCGCTCTCGATATTGGAAACTATTTCGAGTAATAAAAGGTAAGTGAGTAAGAGAGTTCACGTGATACAGCGACGTTGTCAACCTCATTACCTCATGCACGCCAACGAAACCGGCATCAGAGGCATCTCTCCCTGTTCGCCATCGATCGATGATACTTCGATTGCAAGCGTTGGAATGTCCGTGTTTCGAGCGAAGTGTGGGGGGGGGGGGGGGGGGGGGGGTAACCCGTCCACCGGATGCGCATCCCGGGATGTCGGACGTGGAGTCGTCTTCTCTCTCGTCTGATCGCCCGCCCCGGATTCCGTGACTTGTGGGGGTGGGGACAGCACGAAAGATCGCGTGTCAAACCAGGTGCATGCTCTCTTGCACGGGTGGGGAAGGAAGGAAGAAACAGGGGGCGGAGACGGTGTAGGGGTGTGGGGCCGGGGAATGGTGATCAAAGACTGTGCTGTAAAGCGTTTGAAGTACCGAAGTAGGCCTACCACTCTACGCTCGAATGCCTGATGCCCACCCCCACCAATATGGGTGCACCCGTTAACCTCTTAACCGTGTATTTAACTGTAACTCAATGTAAAATGGACGGATATATCCGGGTTCTCCAGTTAAGGGGTTAACGCCGTTCTGTGTACTCTGCATTTTTGTCTTCATCATTCTCATTGCAACCGTGTGTGTGTGTGTGTGTGTGTGTGTGTGTGACTGGTTATCTTTATTTCGGCGAAGGAAATCTTCGCAACAAGATGCCTGCGTCTTTTTTCTGCAAACAAACAGAAGGTTATTACAAGGGTTTAGGGTTAGAATTAGGTTAACACGTTAACTACACTGACATCAGCCCAAAACACCTAACTCTAACCAACCCCAAATGCCAAACCTATCATTGCCACACTGTCTTTGCTTTAGAAATATTCACATTAAGAGCGTCACGCGGTTCATAAATATTCATATAACCTTCTGCTTGTTTGCAGAAAAAAAGACGCAGGCTGTCTAGTAATTAATTTAATGTGAAAAGACACGGAGATTACAATCCAGAGTATAAAATGTAACACGTTGATCAAATACACTGACATCAGCTCAAAACACTACCAAGACAACCCAAATGCCAACTTCGCATCATTGCCACACTGTATGTATGCCAGATACAGTATATGTAATCTCCCATCCACGGGAAAGAGCCATGGTTGACGGTTCAGCCAGGGCCACCTTAAGGCTTAGGCACAGTGGCGTAGCCAGGATTTCCGGAAGGCAGGTTTGAAAAAAAATTCCTCGATGACCGCCAAGGGGAAATTTTCACCCCCAAAATCGCCAAAAATCACCTAAAAATAAAAATTGCATGGAAATACATCAAAAAAATTTTTTCGCCGTCCAAGGGAGGGTTTAACCCCCAAAACCCCCTCCCGTGGCTACGCCACTGCTTAGGCAGTTTAAGCACTGCCTAGGGGCGAAAAAAATTTAGGGGCGAAATAAAACGGGGAAAATTGTTTCGAGGCGCGCTTTTTATAGAATAATGAATGAGGAATAGCAGGAGTCAGCAGAAGACAAAGAATAAGAAATGAAACGATCAGAGAAAAGGCAGAGCAAAAAGAAACGATATTCGAATCAATACAGAAACGAAGACTGAAATGGTTTGGTCATGTGGAAAGAATGAATGAAGGAAGAAAGACTACCAAAGAAAGCACTATACAACTTTGTTGAAGGGAAAAGGAGAAAAGGAAGACCAAGAAAAACATGGATAGAAAACTTAAAAGAGGATGCAGAATAGGGTGGAGTGAACGTATACAGGAGGAAATTTTTTTGGTAGATTCAAATTCTAATAGTGTGCAAAAGTTGCCATATGAAGTCATTATGATTTAACTGAAATATCGTTGTTCTGGAATGTGACCTTGAGGGTCCCCAACGACCTTGAACTTGCTACTTTTCACTAAAAACATAAAAAAATGCGTGATTTTTGATTTATTGATGATCCAATGCAACATATATAGCAACAAGTGGCATACCACTGGAAAGCTTGTTAAATTCTGAGCTCAACGACATATAGCAGGTTCCTGTCTTAATTGGCTCAAAAGTTATAGGCGGCAATGCATTCATTATGTCGTGTTTTGTCGCGATTTGCGACATTTTCGTATATAGCCTATCATTAATGGTAAAAACAAATTGTTGGTTTTTAATGCAATTCGAATAGCGTCCAAATATTACCAAATTGCGACAGTAGCAATATGACTATTATATTGTTTGACCTAGATGGCCCAAGGACCTTGAACATTTCACATTTCATGCAACTAAATAAAGAAATTTGCAAAAATAGATACGTTAGAAATCTCTATTACGTTTTCGCTACTACTTATAGCAAAAATATCCATCAGACAGCATTAATAGCAGTTAATGCTTAGCAACGTAATACTGTCGTTTAGTGTCAAAAACTGGCATTATGCGTCTTGCTTCCAATCTAGCTCGGATAAAGTCGTCTCTAGCCAGTGCGCCACAAACCGCTGCTGAAGCTTCAGTTACCATTTTAACACATCTTTCCACTGCCTGCGTATGGCTGCTATGGCATGAAAACTGTGGAAAGTCTACAACAGGAGTGTCACCATTGGCAACAAGAAGTTTAAGATCTTCATCAGAAATGTTCTTTGTAAGTGGAGGTTCTGTAATATGACTCTCCTGTCAATTTATCAAATCCACATAATCGGTTGCCTCAAAGTTCAGTTTTGGAATAGCAAATTCTCGTATGGATCCAGTTTCTGTTGACTTTATCTTCTTAGTTGTTCTTTTAGGTAACTTCTGTCTTGTTCGTGCTTTCAATATGCGTCGTAATCCTAACTCTCGAATGTGCTTTCGTTCATCTGTAAGCATTGCCAAGAGGATGTTTTCCGGATGACCGAAGTACGCATTACGTTGTATAACAGGATCAACGACTACCTTCAGTTCTTCCGGTAGATAACGAGGCATGCAAACAGTTTCGAATAAATGCTTGGCACCTAGACTACATGGCGGTTTCATTGTGATGGCAAACCATGAAGGAGCATACACTTTCATAACGAAATTTGTCAGTATCTGAAGGTTTGTTGGTGGCTTTTTAGTACCGATATACAAACGTAAGAGACGATTTGCAGTTGTTAACCACCTACTATGAGTCATCTTTCCAGGATTACGCATAGACAAATCAATAGAACAATTTCCACTCGAAACTGCCTGGCACATCTGTAATAGATATTGCTGATCGGTACTTAAATCTGTGGTGGTGACCTGTGGAAATTCCACTTTTATTTTATCAAACTGAAAAACAGGATGCTGCTCGCAAGTTGCCAAAGCCTTTCCAATTGCACCACTGAAGGCGGTCGGACCCGCTGTTGGTCCATCTAAATGTTCGAGTAAGTGCCGCAGTGGAAGCCCGTTTGCGTGAAGTTGGCACACTAGCCACTGCAAAGGTCTGCCAATTTTTTCAAGCATTGTAATCACTCCGCCTTTCCCCCTGTATTTACGTTGGTACCGTCGCATCCTACAACTGTGATTTCGGATGTTGCAATATTGTTTTCGTCAAGAAATTTGCTTATGCTGTTTTCAATGCTAAGAGCCGTACCAGATTTTGTAGTAACGTGTCCAATGTATTTTGACCCCGGTTCTTGAACTAACGACAGATGTTCTTCAACAATAGTTTTGCGATGATATTTTGTTCCCTGTTTGAACTGTTCAAGGGTCTTGTCTTTCCGACCATCGAAATAGAGCCCTCTCAACACATCCAGTGTTTGCTCATGCTGAAGCTTTTTCCTTTTCTTAAGTCTTTCCCTTCGCAATTTATTTCTGTCTATTACGCTGGCATTGTCTTCATTGGTGATTAAGCCGACATCTTCTAACACTGAGGAGGCAATGGCAGCGGCCGCTCAATCAGATACAGCATACCTATCACAGGTTCGTGCCAAGGCAGACAGTTCATATCTCTTACGATTTGGCGTTATTTTACTTTCAACGGTAGATGTCGAAGGTGTGGTTGGAACATGAACAACCTCTTCCCCACTGGATTCATCAAAACTAGAGTTGATATTCTGACGGTCCTTACCTGTCTCGGCACTGTCAGTGTCAGTGTCCGCAGTTCTGGTGGCTTCCTTTGCTCTTCGTGAAAATACACGAAAATGCCGTGAAACGCGACATCATGAACGCTTTTTCGTCTATAACTTTTGAACCAATCAAACCACAGGAACTTTCGATATCTCTTTGAGCTTGGCACTAGACAAGCTTTCCATTTATATGTTACATTTTGCTATATATGCCATATTGGAGTAGTTATAAAGCAGGAATCACGCTAATTAAAGGTTTTTTGGAAAAACTTGCAAGTTCAAGGTCGTTGGGGACCCTCAAGGTCACTTTCCAGAACATTGAAATTTTCCCAATATTTTACTGGCCTGATATGACAACTTTTGCACTCTATTAGAAATCGCATTCAAAACTTTCATATTTTCACTCCACCCTAATGCAGAAGAAATGCATGCAAATGAACTTAATCCAATTGACCAGAGCAGCAAGAGACAGATAGAAGTGGAAGGAACTCATTCAGACCCATCGTCCAACCCAATAGGGAAAGACGGAAGGAAAGAAAGAAGATGAATGAATGAATGAATGAATGAATATAATTTAATATTCTTTTCTTTCCTTTGCAATTCCTGGCATAAATAATAGCGGGTTCAACCGGGTTGCATGACGTCACTGACATGAGCACTGTTGTGATATTAATTAGTGCTGTTACGGTTAACCGAACCGAACCGAAATCGCGGTTTTTCGGTCAAAACCGAACCGAAACCGCGGTTTTGACCATGCAAATTGGACGGTTTTCTTACTTTAACCCTAGGTTAGGGTTAACGCTAACCTAACCTAGGTTAAAACCTAGGTTAGGGTTAGGGTTAACACTAACCCTATGATCTCTTTTTCAATGCATTAAATGCATTTAATGCATTTTGAATGCAGTTCAATCAATGCACAGCTTTTAAACGCTAAAATAACGAGTGTTGTTCTTCTGGCATGTCTATGTCTCTATGATGAGTCAGAGTCTGACGTCATTATTGAAATCAGTAAAAACAATTTTAAAATGGCTTCATTAGTAGTGTCGCGCAGTGCCAGTTTAGTGCGGAATGCCAATTAGCTCCGGACATCTTCAAAATTGAGGTAGACACCCCCACCCCCAAATCCACAATCCTAGAAATATCCCTGAGGCTAACGGAGCGGGTTCAAGCCCTGTTAGTGCCCCTAGTGGCTTTCACACGTGCAGGAATGCCTTCTAAGCCACTTTAAATCGTGCCGAGTTTAAAATTAGACCTATTGGCAATCGCATCAGCTGAAAAGAGGTTACTTAAATAAAGGGGCCGTCCATAAATGACGTCACGCGAATTTGTCACTTTTTTTACCCCCCTACGTCACGCAACGTCACGCAACGTCGGACCTTTAAAATATGACGTCACAACGGGCCGACCCCCCATTTTCAAAAATCGCGTAACGTCATTTTATTTTTTATTTCTTATTAAAGTCCTCAAAAAGGTCATTCTTGTATTTTTTCCTCTCGAAAAACCCTGGCAAGCAAAAAGAGGTCATAATTGTATCATTTTTCCTCTCCAAAATCCCTGAAAGCAAAAAGAGGTCATAGGGTAAGGGTTAACCTATCGCTAACCCTAGGGTTAGAGTTAGGGTTAACCCTAACCCTAACCTAGGGTTAAAAAACCGAACCGAACCGAAACCGCGGTTTTTCGGTCCAAACCGAACCGAAACCGACCGAGACTGCTCGAGGTGAAACCGTAACAGCACTAATATTAATCTTGTTAGTCATAACACATAGACTAAATTTAATTGGTACTTCCATTTTTTAATACTTGCTATTGTTATGTGAAATATCGTCTTACGGTAGGGTTTCCTCAGACAATTTGGAACCGCGGCCCACTTCAGCGGTTCTGTAACGTGCCGCGACCCTTATCATAGCATGTAATATAAAAAAAAAATGCATTTGGCCATCTGGCGAACGTTAGTTGAAAAGTATCTTCTGAGTTTTAAATAAATGGCAAAGCAAAAGCTCTGATTCAATTTGAATGAAAATATGGCAAATATATTATGTAAAATTTCTCATTTTTGCCAAATTGGAAAAAAATAGAGAAATAAATATTGAAATTTCTTGAAAATCATCACCTTTAAAATTTTGCCAGGAACATACCTTTATTATGCGTCCTAAAAATCCTATGAGTATGACAAAATCGCTTAACCGCTAGGTTATCCTTCCAAGAGGAAGAGATTCCCATTGTTAGCGGAGTTTCAGAGCAAAATGTTTGGAATACTATAGGCCTTGGTTTTCCAAATTTTTTTGGAACTTTGCGACTCCCTTTAGCGGCTATGCAACATGCCGCGGCCCTTCAAACATATTGTCAACTAAATTGGATAGAGCACTAATCATTTTAAATATAAGCCGTATATGGAGTGAAGCAGGCATATAAATTTCTTTAAACCTAAGCCAACTTGCAACTTTCAGGACTTGTGATCTTGTGAAATTGGTTAGAAAATGACACTTTTGAATCTAATTTCGCTCTACCCCGCGACCCACGAGACTGATCCCTGTGACCCACTTTTGGGTCGCGACCCAAAGTTTGGGAAATTCTGAGCTATAACCACCGGCTGTGTGTGTCAGACCCACTGACAAAATGTCAATAGACTGTGGACTATGGACGGAATCTAAGCCGCAATTTCCCTTCCCGCAATTTCCGCAAAGATCTCTGCGGTCGGTCACACGAACTCGGGTTCATGTATTGCAAAATTTAAACTTAAATTCAGGTTATTATGTTTCTTAGTTAAATTTAAGTTCAGTCAACTTTTTCAAGATCATACTGTTGGTTAGATTTTGCCTTTTAGCAATTCTCTCTATTCTTTCAAATTATTTGCAATTTATCACAATTTGTTTATAATAGTGCATTGCATTCTTTCCAGAAAATTAAGGTAAAAATGTCAGGTATTCCATATTATAAGAAGATTAATGGAGCTAAAAGACGTGCTGAAGAACAGAAAAAGGAGATGCCCGAGAAGAAGTTATTGATAAAAATGCCCAAAATTTCTTATGTGCTCAAATTAAATATGAACACTGAGTATAGATAGAGTCATAGAGCATGTCTGCGTGTTTTCAATTTTCCTTGTTCTTCATGGTATCGTGCAGTGGCGGCTCCACCGGGGGTCAGGGGGGTCCGTGCCCCCTATTGAGTGCCTGCCCCCCAGTTGGGACCCTATACTTAAAGCTACATACATTAAACAACAAATGGTTGGCCCCATGATTAGAAGTTGCCACTCCAACGGCCCCCCCCCACTTGCCAAATCCTAGAGCCGCCACTGGTGTCGTGTGTTATCGTAATCGATTTCTGTGAATGGGCGAAAATTCAAATCTACCTAGGGCGACCAAAAGTCTAAAGACGGCCCTGGGTTCAGCTCTGCGCAGATCGGACGCTCCATCATTCTCGCTCGTCTCAAATCAAATCACCCGACCATTATCGAACGCACCTCCAAAGAAGTTAACGTCGAAGCTGACTTTCAGCAACACTGTGCTTTTGATCTGCTGAACCTGTGGCGTAGCAAGGTTTTGGGTTTCGTGTGCAGAGGTTCGGTGGCGGGCCTCTGGTAACCCCCTTCGATTTCAAACAAAAAATCTGGGCATTTCTGCGATATTTACATATTTCACAGTTGCACATCCCAATTACATAATTATCAGGGTTGCCATCAGTGTTTTATACAGGCCTTTTTGGAGGAGATTTCCCCAAAACCTCAAAATCCCCCCTTCCAAAAAAACAAATCCCAGCACTTAGATAAATTTTGCATTGAACTGTGTCTTTTCCCCTCCAACCAAGTCGATCCCCGAAAGCCTCAATTTCATCCCCCCTGGAGTCTGGAAAAACCTCAATTTCACCCCAGGGCGCGATTTGTAAAGGCCTGGCCCAGTCCCCTGGAATAAAACACTGGTTGCCCTCCACTACCCCTGTCTCCCAAAACACCGGGCAAAGAAAGAATGCAAATGTAACAAGATGGACCAAGGAAAACATTGTATTATTATATATTTTGGTCAAAGCTAATAAATTGTAACTTGGTGATTTTACAAGTTCATTCCAAACTTCAAATTCATTTTCTCAAAATGTTACTTTTTTGGATACGCCACTCTGGTCCACAGCGCCTCAAATAACATATTGTAAATAAAACAATAAAATGCTACTGTCTCTTTAAATATATGTAGACCCAAACTGCGCCGTTTACATGTAAATTGGGTCGTTTGCGACAAAGAAATAAAAGAAACTGTTACATGACTTTGTAGGGGCCTATTTATTTACTGGACTCAGGCGGATCTAGGGTATTCGGCGCCCGGGGACAAAGTGTACGTTGGCGCCCCTAACATAGCTGACAAGTAAAAAGAAAAAAGGTCGTCACGCGTGTTTCTTCTTCTTTATTGTGCATTTCACTCTTACCCAAATATCCGATTTTGGCGCCCCCTCACCTCGGCGCCCGGGGACATGTGTACCCCCCTGCCCCCTAGATCCGCCTCTGACTGGACTCGGCTGCTCTTATTAATTAATGTCTTGTGTTTTTAATTGTATAAAATATACTTTGGAATTGCATCTCACTAATTCTCTTTAATTGTAGTCAATATAGATCAAGTGAGTCAATAGCATTTGAGCCAAGACAGGTCCTTGAAAGTAGGCTATACACTGAAACTGACAATAGGCCTATCGGTACTTTTAAAAATTAATCTTATTTAGCAATAACGCAAGGAATTTGAAGGAAAGTATTCCAACCATTTTGCTCTGAAGCTCCAATTACAATAAAAAAAACTTGTTCAAACATACGATCTAAATGTTGCTTAATAATCATTTTCATAGGATTTTAGAGACGCGTAACAAAGGTATGTTCATGGCAAAATTTTAAAAAAATATGATTTTTAAGAAATTTCATTATCTATTTCTATAATTTAGTCTTATATGGCATAATATGAATAATTTCGCATAATATAATTGCCATACTTTCATTCGAATTGAAAAAGAACTTTTGTTTTGCCATTTATTCAAAACTTAGAAGATTCTATTCAACTAACATCCGCTAGATGGCCAAATGCATATTTTAATTTTATATATTACATGCTAATAGTAAGGTCGCTGCACGTTACGTTCTGATGCACAGATCAGAAACATGGAAGGTGACAAAAACAACAGAAAGGAAACTGGAGGTTGCAGCTAGTGTGGCCGGGCAAAATGTCAGCGGACAAAATGACACGGATAAAATGTCACGAACAAAGTGTCATGGGTTCAAAATACCAGCGGACAAAATGCCACGCCTTAGGGTTAGGGTTAGAGTTAGGATGACATTTTGTCCGCTGACATTTTGTCCCCATGACATTTTGTCTGCTGACATTTTGTCCGAGACATTTTATCCGTGTCATTTTGTCCGCTGACATTTTGTCCAGCACCGGCTGCATAGAAGTGGTTAATTCTCAGACGTGTGCAAAATATTTCATGGACAGAAAATTAACAATTGAAGAAGTACTAAAAGCTTTGATATAAAAATAAAATTGATAAAACCATAAGAAACCAACAGTTGGAATTTTCCGGACATATAATAAGAAAGTACGTGTTGGAAAATCTAGTCAAAGCAGGAAAATAGAGGGGAACGTGGCAAGAGGAAGACAAAGAATAAAGTACTGTATAGCCTACAGACAGCCTAAGAGAAACAACAAGAACTTCATGATAGGAAAGACAGAAACAGAGAAGAGTGGAAATCCATGGTCGCCGACATAGCAATAGGCCTACATGGCACATGAGGAAGAAGACTTTAAAAACAGCTGGAGAGAGAGAGAGAGAGAGAGAGAGAGAGAGATTTGATAGAAACATACAAAATATAATGACTGGGAAAGTAGATGTGCCATACGGTCGATTCTTTAATATTAGCACACCATTGCGGCACAAAACGCCACAAATACAAATTGTTCAAGCAGAGGATGGGACCAAACAATAAACAATTTTTAGTGCAAGGGTAGTGGACAAACGGAACAGTTTGGACGAGGTGGCAGTGACAGTAAAAACAGGGGCGCAGCAAGGAATTTGATTTGGAGAGGTATAAATATTTGGGGGGTATAACCGTATAAATGTTAACTATAAACCACATAAACCACATAGAAAACTTTAAGGTATACTTATTTTGGGGGTATATACCGATATACCCCCGTCGCTACGCCCCTGTTTTTAGAAAACCTTTGAAATTTTTGAGGAAAAACTTTTTTTTTAATATAAACTTTTAAACTTTTAGGGGCCCTTGACTGCTCTGCTTAGAATGTCTCTTGGCGGGCCTGCGTAGAGCACTTAATTGTGGTTTTCACACAGGCTAATTTAACCTCCTAAACCAGGGTTTCCCAAACATTTTGAAACCGCGGGCCACTTCAGCGGTTTTGTAACGTGCTGCGACCCTAGTCATAGCAGGTAATATAAAAAAATGCATTAGGCTCTAGGGAACTAGTTGAAAATAATAGTCTGAGTTTTGAATAAAAAGCAAAAAAGCTGATTCAATTCGAATGAAAATATGGCAAATATATTAGATAAAATTATCTATATATTTTTCAAATAAGACAAAAGGAGATAAATAGAGATTGAAATTTCTTGAAAATTATCTTTTTAAAAATTTTGCCAGGAACATACCTTTGTTACGCGTCTTAAAATCTTATGAGTATGGCAAAATAGCTTAACCGCTAGGTTGTACCGGTAATAAATTAAACAGAGATTCCTATTGTTATTGGAGTTTCAGAGCAAAATGGTCAGAATACGCTTTCCTTGCGTTATTGCGAAATAAGATTATTTTTTTTTGAATATAGGCCAAGGTTTCCTAAGCTTTTTTGGAACTGCTTACACTGCTACCACTTCAGCAGCTTTGTAGCATGCTGCGACTCTGCAAAGTTATTGTCAACTAAAATTGGATAAAACTCTAATCATTTTTTAATATAAGCCGTGCATGGAGGATTGCAGGCATATAAATTTCTTAAAACCTATACCTACTTGCAACTTTCAAGGCTTGTGACATTGTGGCATTGGTTAGAAATTTGCACTTTTGAATCTAATTTCGCGCTGCCCTTGCATCCCATTAGACTGAGCCTGGCGACCCACTTTTGGATCACGACCCACAGTTTGGGAAACACTGTCCTAAACCAATTTAAGTCACATTATTATTATTATTATTATTATTATTATTATTAGTAGTAGTAGTATTATATTGAAAGGTAAAAATCCTCTATTTGCTTTTAGGGGTCTATGTGCACTACACAGCTTGCACAATCCATTGCTATGCCGCTGTGTTGAACAAATAGGCTCAGATTTAAGGTCAGACACTTAATTCAGACTGACCATCTTATCAAGTACCTGAAATCCATGATGGATGGATTGAAATTTAAACAAATAAAGAGTATTAAATTCACAAAAGCCCAATGACAAACTCTTACCAAGATAATTTGTAGTGATTATGAAAGCATGATATTTAAGCTTGCATTTGAAAAATTGACGACACAAGAGTTACTACCAAAAAAACAAGAAAAAATTTCTAATAGAACAGAAATTGACTTGTGTATTTTCAAATCTGTTGGTGTTCGAATATTAGATGAAACTGGATCCAGTGGCGGCTCCCACGGGGGGCCCGTGCCCCCCTATTGAGTGCCTGGCCCCCCAGTTGGGACCCTATACTTAATGCTACATACATTAAACAACAAATGGTTGGCCCCCATGATTAGAAGTTGCCACCCCAACGGCCCCCCACTTGCCAAATCCTAGAGCCGCCACTGTCTGGATCTCATAATAGGATGTTTCATGCAAAACCATAAAAATGTCTTGCTTATAACCATTAATTTTTAATGTATACTTTACAGGCTCCACATTGATCACGAAATACAATTAAATAATAGAACTTTAAGTAATAACAAAGAATTAATAACAAGTTCACCTAGTGAAGAAAATCTATCAGATCTAATAACAAATCACAAAACAGTCAATGACAATATTTAGCACAAGACAAAATATTGTCTTATATTTTTTTTTTTTCTTCATTATATTATGAAATGCACAAACTCATAATGATGGAGACAGGCCAATTGTAGCATATCAAATGATATAATTAGTAGCTTATTGTATTTGCTAATTGCTACATATCAATTTCAGTTTTTCAAACAGAAAATAGACACCTCAAAATTATATCTAACAAAGATTTTAAAATTCTTGTAATATGTTCATGTGCATTAAAGTTTCAGTATTACAAATATTGTTTTTTATGTGAGCCCATATGCTCTGTCAGAACTGCTGTACTCTATCCAACATCATCAATTACAAAGCCAGACTTCCAACTGCTAATTTGAAAAGAAAATATTACTATATGAAATGAAATGTAATTCTGGAATTCCATTTTATAAGTAATTAAAGGTTCTAAACATTTTGTGACCTGGAGCAGTGGGGGGGGATATGTCGAGCTGGGGGATGTAGTTGTTGGGGAAGTGTAGCAGTGGGGAGGATGTAGTGGTGGGGGGATGTAGCAGTAGGGGAGATGCAGTTGGACAGTTGGGAGGGGGAACCCTCTTTCCCCCCTACAAATCACGCCCTGGTTCTAAATAAGCAGTTATTAACACAGTTCTTACAGCATATGATCTTCTGTCAACAACAGTTTCACATTAACGGAATTTCTCTCAAATGGAGCAACTGGTCGACTCTGTTGGCACTCCACCTCTCAAGACTTACTTCAGGTTCAGTGGGCATACACTTCTATATATATCAGCAATGAGGCCTTGCATTAGTTGGTCCAATTCTCTGGAATGTGCTTGATGCTAGCATAATTGGGACGGGAAGATAGCAGAGTGGTAACAACGTTGGACGATGGAGCAGGAGGTCGCGGGTTCAACTCCCGCAGGAGCCCCTAAGGTCGACTCAGCCTTACTCGCTAGAGGGCGGTAACAACATCAAATTGAGGAGCAGCGCTCACTGCGAAGTAAAGCGCGGGCCTGGACGTTTGGCTGGCAACCTACTCTAGGTTAATGGCATATGCCACCTGCGTTGCTGTATGACTAAGAGACCGGAGATCAGCACCGGCCTCAAAGCTCGAATTTGGGCACGGGAAAACTTTACTTTACTTTACTAGCATAATTCCAGTTCAAAGCAATCGTAGCGGGAGTGCTTTTGAAAGCACTCGCCCAGAAAAGACACCACGCAAATGTCTTGTTACGTTACATAACCTTAGTACAAAATGTAAATCATGATAAAATTTTCTAATTCTCAAAACACTTCACAACACAGCAATATAACAGACCTGTGCAATGTTCTCTGTCTAAAAAGTCATCTCAAAAGATGCCTCAAAGACATGAAATTCAGCTTGAATATATATAAAGATCATAGTTCACCAGCCAAATGGTCACATCTGAAGAAATTTAATATAATTAATTAAATTTAATATAGTTATCTATCTCCAATTATGCAACAAATGAGACAATGAAAACAAAATGGGCTTTACAAACACAGATCACATCCAACTGAACCACTCTAAACCCTGTAATTATTATTGAATATTAGAATTATTATTATTGCTATTATTATCGTTACTATTATTTAAAACAACAAAGGGTGCATCAATGTACATAAGCAAGTACCGGTACTCTGAACAAGAATTATACACTCGCAAGGGCTAATACAGAAATTTCATGCAGACAGAAAGAAGTAGGGGTACACCATACCAAGTGATCCACATTGTCCATCTGTAAATAAACAATTCACTTTCTTTTACCAAAATAACTCTATCAATACTAGACAAATGATGTCGTAATTTTAATAAAATCAAAATTAGTTCCAAGATCAAGAAAAGCTTAGGTCTCTATTTTAGCATTATTCACATTTTCAAAATACACAGCATGGAAATTAGTTAAAAAAACAATGCAGTCAGCCTAATGACATTCAAATATGCCAAATTATATATACATGATACGTAAAAATGATGATTCATTGCAAAATTCAAATAAAAAAGTCATACATAACATGACAAGCTTAAATGCAAAGACAAAAGAAGAAGTCAATTAACAACTGTAACACACATTTCATACTACAAACAGCAAAGCAATTTCTAATTCATATTTTTCAGTATTCGATTTATGCCATTGGCTGCATAAATTCCACAATCCATGACTGGTTTGTATGTCTCAGGCCTAATGGTCGTAAAGCGGGGCCGGTCTGACGGGTACTGACGTGCTGTACGGGTAACCAGAAGTGGGCGAAAGCCTTGGGGTGTGGTGCTGTGTGGCTGACCCCTTCGACTGGGACAGCTGAGGTGACGGCTGCGCGATCGAACCCTCGCGAGACGCTTCGGTTCCTCGCGCCGAGATCTTGGACATGGAACTCTCGCGGCTGATGTTCGACTTCTTCTTTCGACGGAAAAGATTTCGAAAACTCGAACTGAAGGAATGAGATCTCGACTTTCTCAGGGTACCTTCAGAAAACTCTGACTGATCTGCAAACATAAAACAAATAAAGGATAGTGACAATGTCACACATACACACAGTAGCGTAGCGTGCCAATGGCTACTACGGCTCAAGCCATGGGCGGCACACACGAAGGGGGCGGCAAATTGAGCGGCGATGACCTTTTCTTTGCTTGTCAGGTTGTCGGAGATTTTTAGCGAAGGGGCGGCAAAATTTGAAAGGGGCGGCAAATTGAGCGGCGATGACCTTTTTCGGGAAATTGAGCGGCGATGACGTTTTTTTTGCTTGTCAGGTTGTCGAAGAGTTTTAACGAAGGGGCGGCAAAATTCAGAAGGGGCGGCAAATTCGGCTGCGACGACCTTTTTTTGCCTGTCAGTTATAATAGGAGCAGGTTGGGGCGGCATTTTTTCCAGGAGCCATGGGCGGCACGAGACCACGCTACGCCACTGCATACACACAAACCAATCTTATAGGTCTTGGTCAATAGTGACAAAATGTTAAATTCACTCCGTGCAATGGACATAGATTTCATTCACATTTCTGCTTCTCTCCATTTAATGCAAATCAAAAGCAAAATCCATTAACCAACGTTTGACAACTTATACGAAATGTTAAAACACTGTCCCTCACTATTAACAATAGAAGGTTTGAATGCTCCCATATATATTGGAAGACTCCATAATCTTTGCCATGTATATGATTAAACCAATTACTTGTAAATCAGGGCTGACAACTTCACGACTTCATCTGATATCACCTGTAAAATTTAACCTATCAAAGGCAAATAACTGCATACTTCAAAGAAGAACTTTTACCGACTGTACGTTACCAGAGAACGCTGTGTCGACCTGTTCCGGATGGCTCATGTGACCTTCATCATGAAATGTCTGCGCACGATCTGCACTTTGTGACCGCGCTTTCTTGTTTCGAGTGAAACGCTTCTTCAGCGCACTTGCAAACGACTTCTTCTTGGTTTCCACTGAAAGAAAAAAAACAGCGGCCACTGTCCACTATGCGAAAAATGGTAACAATTATTTTAAAAAATAAACTATTTAAGTTTATTTAAATAAGCTATTTATTGATTGAATCCTAATCTACTGACGGGGGCGTCAAATCAAAAGTGAAATGTGGGGCACCACAACATAGCAAACTAAGTCACAATCTTCTCCCATGTGAAAATCGCTTTCACTCAATGGAACTGATTACCATTTACCAGTGTTGGAGTTGCCGGGGAGGGGGGGTTGAACCACCCAGTTAACTTTGCAACCCTCCCAAAAAAATTGCATATCAGGTACATGCAGCTTCTGTCATTCATTGAATTTCAGTCCTCAACCTCCCACCCCCAGCTCAAATTTCACAACTACAACACTGCCATTTACCAAGGTGCTGTACAAATGAGAACTCAATCAACAATTTCAATTTTATGCATATTTTTGGAAAGGCAGAACAAACTTACACACAAATCTGTTCTACATTTTAAGAAGTTTGATACTAGTAGGACAGGGTCTCTTAGGCACTTTACATTGCTATGCCTGGGCATGCTTGAGCACCGGAGAACATATAATATCAATTTCTTGCTGTATTTTAGAGGAATGCATATCTCCCAGTGGCAGTTCCATGTTGGGGATGACTGGGGATGCAAATCCCCACCTTTTTTTTTTTTTTGCTTGGCATCAGTGTTTAACGCTGGGTATTTGTATACTAAACAGAGCTGATGACCTTTTTTGCTTGTCAGCCTTTTCAGGAAATTTTATGTAAATTTATCAGGCAAAACACTGTTAATGACCTTTTGGTGTTGGTTATCAACATTTTTTGGGATTTCATTTCATCCTCCCTCCACCCCCACCAACTTCCTATAAATTCCTTGCATTCCACCAAGAATTCTTGGAACCGCTACTGAACTCTCTCCTATAAATTACATTGTCCATAACTGTAAAACCCAGATCATTAACTAATGCAAGCAACTGAACCTGAGCACACATGACTTATATTAAATATTCTACACCGGTATTTCTACCAGGTACAGCAAAAATCATAAAGGAACATAAACTGTGTCATCAATGGAACATGTTATTACTCTTGGTCACAACAAGAGCCATATGCTATTACTACTGCAACTGCTATGCTATGCTATCACCACTACTCCTACTACTATTGCCACAATAATAATAATAATAATAATAATAATAATAATAATAATAATAATAATATCCATATATACTGTAGATATATACATAATAGAAAGCACAAATAAGCATGAAAATTCCAAATAGTAAAATTCTAACAATTTCAATACAAGAAGAGTGCATAAAAGCTGAAGCAATAGATCTATATATACACACACACACACACACACACACACACACACACACACACACACTAACTGTATTAATTTACAGATTTACTATGGTCAATACTGAATGTGCATGAAACTATTTTAAGTCTTAAATTATATATGTAAAGAATAAAGGAAACACCAGACAAATCTACAGGAATAATAGCTACTCCTCATTAACAAATAAGAAACTAGAAAAATAAATAAAAACACTGTCACAAACGTCTACAAAATTAAAAGCACAAAACTCATAAGACCAATTCCTTTCTTTGTTTTCTTTGCCATATTTATCAACAGACTTTTTAATGGTAATCCATTATTCAAATGAACATCATAGTCAATTTTGCTATAAAACGTATTAGCAGATCAAATCAATGAAAACCACAAGTTGTGAGTTTAAGTAAACAAAATACTAGGGTATACTATGGAATTAAAAAGACATCCTGTGGTCATTTAGTAGGCAGTCGGAGAGAGCTGATAACCACATAAGAAGCTGCTACTTTCAGAGCTAAAAAGGCTTTGCAAATGACAACAGGCCTAAGATGTATGTAACAGGTGAACTGGGTTTTAAATTGGTCTGACAAACAAGGCAAATGAAACTTTGCAACCTTACAGCCACCTCTATGATCTATTATAATGCAAACACTTGATATAGAAAATATACTGGTAGTCAAACGTGTTTAATGTCATTGGGGCCGTCCATAAAGTACGTCATGCTTGAGGGGAGGGGTCTAAAAAAAGTGTGACAGTTTGTGATGGGGGATCAGGGGCAAAGACCACTGTAGTTTCACACTTTCCACGCACATAAAACCTGAAATATGCCTGAAATATGTGGTAATATTTTACTCTCTCCTATGATGGATGAATTCTGACAGAAAATGTCACTGGTGTATGGTAATTATATTATGCTAGGTACATAGAATCTCAAATTCCAATTAAATTCATTGTCATTGCTGGAAATTGAATATCTCTATGTTTTGGCTGCTGAAAATTGAACGAGAATCTTAAATATATTAAATAGAAAACCAGCCTGACGTAATTTATGGACGACACTTTAGTGGAGTCCGAGATTTGTGACAGGTTGTGACAAGGGAGAGGGAGGGTCAAAAACTCAAAAACAGCATGACGTATTTTATGGACGGCCTCATTGGCAAATTAATATACAATAATTAAACAGAAATGTCAGAACAGAAACTCCGTATGGAAGCTGACAAGAGTACAATGTATTATTAATTATCCTTTAATATCACGAAAACACAGGTCACGTACAACAAGGTATCTGACTACAGCACTACACTAAAAACAAGGCACACAACACAGGGTAGACTACTGCACATATTATGATGCACCACAGTGTACACATAAGTACTGATTAAATGGAAAAGACAGTAAAATCCATTTAAATACATACACCCTTCACTGTCATCCATATGCAACGATTCAAGCTGTTCGTGAGCTGAGTGCAACGAGCGAAGATACATTAATTGGACAAAGTGACAGGCATATGTTACAGGTAATAGACTATTTAATAATATAATCAGTGCATCAATATTGATTGCCATTGCTGCAGTATACAGGTGGAATTGGGGTCAGACCGTATGGCTGTTTGGTCCTGGGGGCCAACCAACCCACTTTTGTATAATTTTATAGACCACAATACCACCCACATGATTAAAAACCACTTGCAAATAGATAAATTTTCTTTAAGAAAACATTCTCACAACTTCAAAATATGGGTCCTCTTTTTGGACATAGCTCTGTCAGCTGCTAGAAAGCAATAAATATGATGGCCCATGTAAACATTATGTGCCTAAACCTGAAATTGATAGGTAGTAACAAGCATAGCGGAGGTGTGCGGGGCGGTGGCCCCAAGCATAAGCCAGAGGGGCATAAAAATTGGCTCTGCAACCTTTTTTGCTCGTCAACACTTTTTTACATTAAAATCCTTAAAAATTGTCGATTTGGCCCGAGGCATACACCCGAGGGGGCATCATAATTAGCTCAGCAACCTTTCTTTTTGCATCCCCCACTCTCTGCATGTCAATGTCATGATAGGTATTTTCTGGGATTCACCATGTACAAATATATATACATGTACATGAGCCTACAGCCCTATACTAACTAGTGAGCACTATAACAATGTGAAGCCAGGGGCGTAGCGACGGGGGGTATATTGGTATATATACTCCCCCAAAAATCAGTCTACCTTAAAGTTTTTTAAAATGTTATTTATATGTGGTTATATGTGGTTATTTGTAGTTTATATGGTTTATAGTTAAGGTTTATACCCCCAAAACATTTATACTCTCCCAAATCAAATTTTTGGCTACGCCCCTGCATAGACATTTGAATCTATGCATACACAAGCAGCACGTGACCAATAGTATTATCTTCTCACTGAATTCTATTCAGAATATAACAAATAACGAAGTCAAATCACATTTCACAAGAGACATTGGGAAATGCTAAGACCAAGCAAGCATGAGAAGTCAACAGCAGAATAAAACAATGCAAGATCAAGAAGACCCCATCGCTAACAGCCAAAAGTGTCACATGAATTAGCTGGTGCATCACACCAAGCTTTCAAGTAGTGCTATAGAAATTTGGTCGGCTCACTTTCTTGCTTACTCATCTACTTAGTTAACCAAGAGTCATTTATAAATGTAAAATAGCAAACTAATATAACTAACTAATCAATGTTTCAGAATAAAAATTTCCAAAATTTGGTCAAATTATTGCAAATTCAAATAAAATTCCTCTTGCCGCTGATTCTGATTCTAAAGTTATGAAACAATTTCCAGCGACCAGTGACTGACACCAAGTGCATTAATCCTAAATGGCACCATAGAAGTTCTTAGCTGGTCAATAAAGAAACTGAGAATGAGGCTGAAGGCAGGAAACCTTGTTGATGTTCTGCAGCACTTTGGCTTGAAGTTTCTCTGCTCTGTTTCGTATTTGGTGACTTTGCTGGCTACATTAACATCAAACAACGTTCACTGCGAATCACACACACAAATCTGTAAATTTTCCTCGTCACAATTAAAACCCAGAAAGTACAATTTACAAAACTTGTGTTACGAAATATAGCAGGCAACACGAGGCAACCCTCTGCTATGGAATTCGCTGCCCGACTCAGTGACCGCAGACACTTCCTTCGAGTCATTCGCCACTAAACTTAAAACGCACCTTTTCAATTTATCGTACGGTTGTTCCATGTAAAGCGCTCTTGACTTTGGCCTTCGCTATGTTAATGCGCTATATAAATCGTCATGCAGAATAGAATAGAATAGCAGATATTGAATTATGTACAAAGTGCTATGCCATAATACTAGGACCTAAAAATAATTAGCATTAATAAAAGACGTCAATTGTTAACTAAGATACTCAAAACCTGATTAAATTATTTGAACATATCATCATTCATTACCCAATACTTTTATCATAAGAAGAAAGTGAGAGAAATAAAAAGAAAACTATCATTGCAATTGCTTTTTCTTTTTTTTGAATGGGATTCTGAGAAGCTGACAGAATGGAACCCATGTAAGACAAAACACAGACTGATTATCCTCAACTCTTGAATGATATAGGTCTATGTTCTCTTATTAAGAAAATAAATAATAATGCAAGTTAGATTTAGGGACTGATTTTTTAATACCTCAGGAAATTAACAACCAGATATACATCACAAGCAATGTTCAATATAATATAGAAACTTGAAAATCATGATATGAACATCAAATATAAAAGTATATATGGTAGTTACTGCTGAAACCTCTAACATCAATAAGAACTACCTTGTTTGTAGGAACAGACTTTTCCTGAAACCGAATAAAACAGAAACAAAAGTGAACAAGAAATTTGGTTTACAAAATCTTAATGAATGACTCCGTTGCCATGTCTTTACGCAGAATAATATTTTACAAGTCGAAGTAAAACATATCTTCCACTGCATATCATCTGCTATGGTCCACTGATCGGAAGGATGCTTACGTTCCCAGATCATGCACCGTTCTTTTTTCAGATTTTGGTTAACAATGCCACAGAAAACCCTTTCCCAAACAACATAACACGGAGTTATCTATCTGACTAGGCTGAATAATTCCTAGTAAAGCAGTCACCTTCACTACGCTGGTGATGATGACAGTTGCCGACTGAGAAGGTACGTTCGACTGACGCGACAACTGATGAAGGGCAGCTTCTGTCACACTGTCCAATCCATTTGTTACAATTTTATCTAAAAAAGAGGAAAAACAACAAAATGCCATGACACTACTAGGAAATGACTGCCGGATGGGTATTTTCCACCGGATACTAGATCCAGATATCTTGGGTCAACATTTTCCGAATCTGGATCCAAAGAGAATATTACCGCACAGATTTGGAATAACCCTAACTTACTACTGTACATACATGTACTGTACCTATGGTATCAGATAAACATAGCACAGCAGATACGCGGTACAACAAAAAACAGAATGTGCCAAATACAGTAACTAGCGAATATTACCACACAGAATAAGAATAACCCTAACTTACTACCATACTTGCTAAAGTTACCAGTTAACAGTATTCACTTAATACTCACTACTCAGTTACCATATGCAACCTCAACTACGGTAATTCTTTGTGAGATGTAATTTCGGTTGAATTTAAATTTTGTGGTTGCATTCGTTAACTTAAATTTGTGAGTGCATTTGTTAACTTCAGTTAAGTTGCTCCTTTTCATTAAAACATTGAAAGTGACAATAATATTCGGATTCAGTGGTTTGTAACATTAGTATTTGGCGGATCCGGATATTGCCGAATACCACACTATCTGGCTGAGGTAAATGTCTGGAGCAGTTTCTGGTCATTCCCTAGACATTACATAGCATTTTTATTTCTAACAAAAACAATCAATATTCAACTCTCTATTAAAAAACTCTCAAACTCAAAAAATTTAGCAGCAAAACTAGTTTTTAAAAAAATAATTCAAAGACGTCAGTGGAATGGAAGGGCAACCTTGAGAACTGGATGGAGTGGAACTCTGATTTCCACCACGTGAACTAGTTCCACTTGGATATGGAGAAGAATCACTGGCATAATTGGATACCGTTTCAGTCTTTTCAACTCTTGTAGGAGATTCTAAAGCGAAAACAATTTAACAGCATATTGTCAGTGCCAAAAAGCCTGCATTGTCAATACACAACAACCAAACTTTCTAAAGCAACCAATTTCACTTAAATGAATATCCAAAATACTAAGGAAGTAAAATTTTGTGGTTTTATATAGTGCTTTCTAAAGAAGTACCACAGTAGCCACTTTTTCCTAGGAGCTAAATACTAGATACATTATAAAATTTATTTGTATGATACTTTCACCCTTCAAACAATCTATCCATTTGTTTATAATTGGTGAAAATATAATAAATGGGCCAAATTATCTTCTAGCCAAACAAAAAAAGGTGAAATATTCATTATCAACAAAATCTTTGCCTGATAATTTCTTTAACATTATGTATTGCTAAAACAATTCTCATTCAAAGCATTAGAGACAAGTGGCTGTATTGAAATAGACTTTGTTGTAGGCCAGCAGTGAAATTAGGTTCCATATTGTAAAACACTATAGCAGTCACAGTGGAGCAGTGGTTAGTGCACTGGTCTGCCAGTCTTGAGGTCTGTGGCTCAACTCCCGGCTGCAGTAATGTTCCTTCAGTGTAGTTTTTATTTTATAGGGATTTTAAGTCAAATTATAGAACTCATAGAGGAACAGAGGGGTTTGCACCATCAATTTTTCATAGCAGTAGCTGAATGATGCCTTTACTTCACAACCTTTCCTTCCACCTAGTTAACACTCATTCAATGCTTAGCCTACTGGGCAGGTGAATGGGGCTGAAAACACTGAACATTTGAAATCCAGACCTTACGACTGGCGGTCCACTTTGCTAACCACTTGACCATCCCAGTTTCTTTCAGCTAAATAACTTTCAAACTGATACTGCTCAAAATATAGCTCTAAAAGAAATGACGTAACATCAACACAAGTCAAAATCTTGTAAAATTACAATAGCTGCAAAAGAACCTTACAAACCAATAGCCACCAAGACACTAAATCTCTTAAAACCAGCATAAATAAATTTAAAATATCAATCAGGTCTTGCTTGAAACAGCAAAGTTGAATGGTACTATCAAATAATACTTATATGAACCTATTATAATTAATTAATTTCCAGTACCATTAAATCTTGAAGGGTCATCTCTCTGGTCTCGCAGTCTTTCCGTTGTCGTTGTTTTTGTGGTGACCGTCATACCGCCCGGCATCAAGGCACGACTCATTTCAATCCTACGTCTTGGCGGACTCGACTCCAGCGCAGTCACTCTGCCCGATGACTCATTTGTCTCCATGAACAGAAACTAAGTAAGTAAGAAATTAAGATTTCAACCATGACTATGAGGAATATATAAACAAATAAAAAAACATCGTTGAGCATTAACAGTGACTGGACCATCCCTCTGGAATACCTTGAACCCATCCATTCTGGCCTCACTTCTTACTCCCTTGCTCTGCTCAATGCGAAAGCTAAAGTCTCACTACTTTATCATGCGACTCCAATGCCAGGGACGCCTCTGAGTAGAAATATAAGAGGTGCTATACAAATTCCACATTATATTACATAGCACAAAAATAAACTCTTTTGCAATAAATTAAAAATTAAATGCAAAAACTACATGTTGCCCATATTTTAAGCTCAACAGTAGTTTATGTAACAATGACTCACTGTGAATTTTTATTTATTTATTCTCGGCCAATTTTTCAAAGCGCAGTAGCAGGGCTAAGGCCCAGGACAAGAGCGCTAAACACATAATTCAAAGCGTTGGAAGCCTGACATGACATTTTTGCTCATTAACCCCTTAACCGTGTATTTAACTGTAACTCAATGTAAAATGGACGGATATATCCGGGATCCCCAGTTAAGGGGTTAAGACTTTTAAAGCCAAAAACGTCAATGTGTCCATCCTCTTCCAAAATCCTGGCCAAGTCACTGATTATTATTATTATTATTATTATTATTATTATTATTATTATTATTATTATTATTATTATTACCAACAAACCACTTCTTAGAAGTTACATCAACTAGGTTTTAACTTGATCAACCATTTTCCAAGCTCTGCCATTAATAATCACTCGATCTCACTTCAACTGTCACCGATCCTGACGTCGCCGTAGTCGCTCGAGGACGTCCGGTCAAAGGAATGATTTGTCTGCTGCTTGGCATGCGCCTCAGGTCATCCATGCTGACCGATGCTTGACCAAGCAAGTCATCTACAAAGCAAAACAAAGCTGTTATTTAGAACTATGTTTTATATTAAACCTTAAACTTAAAACATTAACATTCAATCAAAACGTTGCACTGCGATGCAAACTATCGTAATACAGTGAAACCCGCTTAATTGCACAGGTGCCGTGCAAGTCTTGCTTATGCGTTAAACTGGGCTATGCAAATAGCCGGGATGTCTGATAATTAATTGTACTCACAAAACACTGATTCGGATTTTTATGTTGATATGCAATTATGCGGGTTATGCAATTAAGCGGTATGCGATTAAGTGGGATCCACTGTAGTAGTAGTGGTATCATAATTCCTTATATGTACTGGGTAATGTAAATTCAATATGTAATGTATCATAATGTAGTAGTATCGTAATTCCTTATTACCAATATGCAATGTATCATATTGTAATAGTAGGATTGTAATTTATTACCAATATGTAATGTATCAAATTATGATTTGTTAGCAAAATATGATTTGTTACCAATATGTAAAGTAATGTATCTGTATCTTAGTTTTTGCTTTATTTCTGTATTTGCACCTCACTATTATTTAAACATCAATTGCATATTTTTACATATAAATTTTATTGCTTTCCATAATTATTTGTGAATTTCCCTCTGATACTAAACAAAATGATTTTGATTCATTGGTTGAATGCAAAAACTTTATCCTGGTAAATCTGGCTCAAAGATTTGGTGCCTAAAGGCTGCTAGCGCTAGGCAGGCAACAATCACGTAGCTGCTTGATCTTAGGAGCTTAGTCTAAATTTGAAACAGCTATAGCCAACAGGTGGGACAATCAGGCAAGGTCATTTTATCCAAAGATTCATAATGGTTGGAAATTATGGCTATGGTGGAAATGTCACTAATGAAAGGCTACTGTACTGTTGCGTCGTTTAAATACCTCATTTTAATGTTTTATATTCTTCATTTTATACTCTGTATTTTCAATGATAAAGATTGTCTAATCTTTGTTTACAATGCATAGTTGTGTTGGAAAACGAAGACATCTTGAAATTCTGGCTAAAGGAAATAAGTCATGCACCAATATTCCACTTAAAAACATGCAAGTACATCAGCAGGACACTTTATACAGGAGGAGAGTGAGTGAATGAGTGAGCAAGTGAGCGAATGAGTGAGCAAGTGAGTGAGTGAGTGAGCAAGTAAGACAGAGAGGGAAAGAGAGAGAGACAGACAGACACAGACAGATGACATGCCATCAGTAAGTTAAAGCAAAGAACTGTAAGAAAGCTAGACCCTATTTGTAACTATTGAAACTTTCAGTAATGACTGTGACCACAATCTACTCACCACCCTTTGGTTTACTCCGATCATATACTTCAAACTTTACAAGTCGTGTGTTGACATTTGTGTCACTGTATAAAAAAATTGAAAGCAGAGACATTTTGTCAACAAATAGCTGCCCTCTGCAAAATCATTAGCCAAATAAATCCTCCCCATGTGAACAGTTTAGAAACAACACAGAAACGTTGCAATACCTATTTTTAACATGAGAAAATTATGACGAAAAGACAGACATAAATTCACTCATGACAGAAATTTCATTAGTTCTTTAACGGCACACTAGAGGGCGCTGCTTCCAGCTAAAGATACCATTACAGGTACTGTATAACCAATCACCAAATCATTCTATTTCGTATCATTCTCATGCTTACCATTTCTTACTAAAAGTATTCACATATAATACCGTACATGCATTATAATGAAACACTATATATCAAAATTGTATTGCGTTTCGATAAATACAAGACTCTTTATTTATATACAGAGAAGACTTATAATGCAAAACATGCATAACCTACATCAGTTTCATATACCATATGTGCATAGATATGCATATACATTTAATGCCCGGGCAAAATGTACAGCTTCTAAAAGATAGGATAAATAAGCAATTAAGAGGGGCCAAAATTCATTGGAGCTTCAGACAGACTTTACACGCCCATCTCTTAAATTCCTTTCATCTGAGGCAACAACGTTCAAAAATTCAGCTGCAGATACTTATCTTCAGACTGCAGCTCTATCAGTTGTTTAGATAATAGTTAAAAGAGTTTGAGAGTCTGATTTCAATGGTTTCATAAACGTACAGATGTGCACTCAATAAACCATGCATAAAGCAAGGCGCAACAAAGCCAGTCAGCTTCAGAAATAGAGCTAGTTTTGAAAAATGTATATTAAAATTACTAGTCAAAAAGTTATCTCACATTTAACCCCTTAACTGGGTGCCCCAAGTAATGCTCGTCCATTTTACATTGAGTTACAAATAGTTGCCCAGTTAAGGGGTTAATCAGTGCCAAATAATAATGCTCAGCATCCAGCAACTGGTCTGAATATAGAATACCACAGATAAATAATTATCCGATAAAATAAGTATAATATTAGTAACTCTCATTAATGTTCTAACGAATTAGTTAAATTAATCAGTTGCAGCTTAATTTGTTTTTGCAATTCTTCCATAACTACAACATTGATAACCAAACAAAAACAACAATTACTTTGTTTTGAAAGCTCAGCCGGTTAAATGCATGTTATTTGAATGTATTGAACAGACATACATAGTTCTGTAAAGCCAATAAGAAATATTACATCTGAAATAAAATAACTTTACATACATACATACATACATACAAACAT
>CM030859.1:8315838-8450838 GCA_018105865.1 Metaphire vulgaris | reverse complement strand
CCCCTCCCCAATCCCCTTGGCTACACTGAGAACAGCCAAGTTTGGCTTTAACCCTGAAACCCCATTTGCTATGCCACCAACTTACTAAGCATGCTTAATATCAGACTGCACTGGTATTGTAATGTAATGTACCTAGTGCTCTGATTTTTAAACAATTTCTGTTGACGAAAATTCCAATCATTAGTTCCAGGGCATTGTGGCATTTGTAGGAGGAAGGAGGGAAATTCCCTGTCACTGCCTATTATCTTGTTGACTCTTTAGATAGCAAGGGGAAGAAGGAAAGAGGAGAGAAGCAATTTTTCCTCCTCGGGTCCGATTGTCAAATACCACCATGTGCAGAGTTATTGTCAAACATGGGCACCTGCACATTAGGGCAAGAGGGCACTTGTCACCCCCTGGAAAATGAAAATATCATTATTTCATATTGAAATTTGAAAACTTTGTTAGAATATTAACCATGACCATTGTGTTAAAATGTGTTTGCCCCTCCTGGACAAATTTATGTAGCACAATGGCGACCATTGTGTTGTGCCCCTCCTGGAAAAATTTCTGTGGGCGCCCATGTTGTTAAACAACCATGTGAAGAAAATCAGAAAACCTAATCATTTTTATGATGATTTTTCTGTCATTCAACATGATTGCAAAAAAATATGCACTACAAAGACATTGATCCATATGCTTAAATTTAATAATATAATTCATTTAGATATATAATTCTAAACAATAAAGACCAACTAGCAATACTGGTAATGAACCAGCCATCCCTTGAGGTAAGTGCATTGAAGCGCCTCAAAATATCTTGTCACATTATAAAATCAGGACATATATATATATATATATATATATATATATATATATATATATATATATATATATATATATACCTGTAAGTGACACGCCACTGTCTGTCAGATATGCAAATTCACAATGTACAAGACTTATATGTTATAGACTATATTAAATATTATAGATATTATATAGACTTATATATATATATATATATATATATATATATATATATATATATATATATATATATATATATACAGCTTATATTATAGGAACAACACATGCATAATGCAGTAGGGCAGAGAAGACTTCAAATAAGGCTTCAAATATGCTGCAAAAACATGCCACACGTCAATTCTATGCCAAACTTCACTCTCTAAGTAAGGAATATGGCAAAAGCACATTCACAAGGTAAGAGCCTTAACAAAGAGTAAAACTACAATACAACTGGGATTAACCAGACCTGCTACCCCAGCTGCAAAGCTCTATACAACACCATATATTAGTCATGCAAATACATTCTGCTAAGCAAAAATGCTAAATTTTGCATAAAATTATACATATTGGCATGCTGCTGAGTTTGTCATAAGGGTATTGGGGTGTCAAACATCCCCCCCTCCCCGAATGGTCAAGACCTTTCCCAAGGAAGTTGACCAGTTTTGCTTCTTGCTGTCCAACACTTCACTGAAGGTGGAAATTTTGAGGAGGAAGTAGTCTCACCATACTCTTAAAAAATAGATCACTGCCAACCGAGGTATCGGCGTATCGTCATTGTTCCTGCCACCAGTGGCGTAGCTAGGATTTTTAGGCCCTAATGCAAAAATTATTAATGGGCCCCTTCAACTTAAATAGTCACAACATGACGAACAGTGCTTAAAAAACTTAAAAAAGCTTAAAAAATTTTAACACTTAATAATAACGCATCGTCTGTCACCGGATTCCGGAAACTGAAAACTGTAAAACGGCTTTGTTTTTGTAGCGCTGTCATATTTAATACTTACCAAATTTATCTGATTAAGACTGATTTTTAATGTGTTTTTAATTATTTACTTTTGTTATTATTTACTTTCTTTTTTACATTGGTGGTCAAAAAGGGCCCCAGTTCTTCTGTGGGCCCTAATGCCTTGCTTATTCTTGCTATGTGGTAGCTACGCCTCTGCCTGCCACTGGTCAATTTCAGAATTATCTGCCCCAAAAACTTACACTTGATCATAATTGGAGCAAAGGAAATAGCAGTTCACATCCAACTAGTACAATACTGCTACTCAATAATGCTACAAAACAGACCTGCTGCTTCAATATCTCAATTGATCATTACCTATTAAAATTAAGGGTTGGTGGGACAGTCTCAATGGTGGCCAGGTCGGTTCAGCATTACTTGTGTGATTTTATCAAATCTACTAAATCTGCAATCTAAAACTGTTTATGCCTTACAGTAACCAATCAGGACATAACAAAACCAACAGTGCCTTGCTCAAAATGCTCAGAAAGTCTGTCCAGCTTATCAGCTGGAAAACCCTGCACATGATGGCATATTCCTAAGTATTTGCTGTAACATAACAGCTGCAGTGGCTATAACGTTTTATTGATTTTTACTTAAATTTTGTGACTTAGAGAAAAACAATATAAAGGAGTGTTGCATATGATGATTCACATGTATTGGCAAAACTGCTTTCTCTCAATGTACTAAGTTTAATTTTGCATATATATAAATTATATATATATATATATATATATATATATATATATGATATATATATATGATGCAATTTGAATACAATCTTCTCGTCTCGTCTATTCTGTCACAATCATGGATTTGTTGGCCACATATAATGATCATTATAACCATAAAATATAATTCTGCAGGCTTTAATTATCAACGTGTGTTACTCTCTAAACACAAAGCTAGTGAAATACATTTTCCATTTTCATAACCAGTGGCGGTTCCACGTGGGGGATGAGTGGGGATGCATTCCCCTCACCGGACTTCCGGAGTTACTTTTTTTTGCTTGTGAAACCTATTTTTTGGTAAAAGTTTAGTAGAACTGACTGCGAATGACCTTTTTTCTCGCTCGTCAACCTATTTTTTGGTAAATGTATACACAAAATAGGGACAAATTCCCTTTTTTCACTCTTTTTCGGCAAAGTTTATTGATGTTTACCTTCTATTTTTATCCGCCCCACCATCTTTCTATGAATTCATTTCACCCCCCCCCAAACCAAGAAATCCTGGAACCGCCACTGTTCATAACTATTAATACCGATTCATCACAGCCAGTGCAATATTTCTGGCAAGACGAAGTAATAATAGGCTAATGGTTCAGCGTCAAAGAAATTGATTTTCTGTCATGGCTAATTGGCTATAAACATTTCTCATTAAATAATGACTGTTGCAGATTTTGTCTTGCAAAACCAAGGCTACAGCCACATGCGCCATTACAAGATATCCATAAACAACAATGTGCATCAATCACTACCTATGGCTTAAATTACCGGTAGCACATTATTGTGTCTGCTATTCAGACATTGATAAATATTACACCATTGGGATTTTCAATATGCCAAAACATGTTTATCGATACAAATTTCCTTGATTTGTCATATTGTGCACAACCGGACGTATAAAAGTTGGTCATAATTCAACGTACGCAAATGCACGCCAAAATTTTCAAAATTCAACAAAAACGTCAACAACATAACTGAAAATGAAACTGCCACCGCAGCTGATTTTCTAACCAGTAATCTTCATAACCATACCTAATCAGCTACTCAGGCCTTGTAAGGCTGGCTATGTTTCCTTTTAAATTTATTCAAATGAAAATTGCATGTGCTATTAACTATGAATTGGAAAGAAGGAATGTAGAAAAACCATAACAAAATAAGCATGCAGACGGACGCTTCCGGGACACCGGTACGACCAATGGAAACCTGGAAAAATCACAGAAAATTGGGATGTCTGGTCATCTTAATTACCTATCCATTTTTTAAAATAAGACTTCATTGCTAAACGAAATTGTCCTCACGCAACAGCTAATGGAACTCCTGCTCGATATAACTGATTCAAAATCGCTCGAATACTCTTTTAAATGCAAAAACTTACGCTGCTGAACTGATCACCAGAGAATGGCTGAACAAAACCAATGTTCAACTCCTGAGGTCTGGCATTACCACCAGATGGAGAACCAGCAATAGCGTTTCCATCCAACTCCTTCACATCAGAAGTCCTCTGTTTGTTAAACTAAAGGTACGTCAAATCACTCATATCAAAGCTGCCAAGCCAAGTATCAAGAAGGTTAACATGCCTCTTAGGAAACATTAGACAAAATTGAAAATCATGCTAATAGTAGTGTTAAAACATTATTAAAATAAAGACTTGATCTACATAAACAAAATAAAATACATGCACAAATTGGATGGCAACCGCAGTCACTATTAAGTGCAATATATCTTAAAGAGCAGCAGAGAGTCAAAATACTTTCACCCCAAAATTTTTGCCCCTTTGGAGGTTAGCCTTAACCAATATGGTGTTAAGAAACAAATACCCAAGTCCTGCATATCAAACATTGGCTATTGCCGGTAAATAATAATCAAAATTATTTCTAGGATAAATTAATTAAGTATCTTGAGTCATGTATTTTTGGTTATGATGTTGGTCGTGTAATAATAATAATAATAATAATAATAAATTATAAAACAAACACCCTATATGGTCATGCTTCAACATTACTGTGTATTAGCAAAACAAGTTTGCTTCTCATATATTCCCACAATATAGTACCCAAGGATTATAATAATATTCCTAGTCAGAAAAAATTGGGGTCTTCTCAAATTTTAAAAGTCAGTGGTCAATGTACAGAATAAAAAGTCATCAGCTAATTAACAAATATGCTGAAAACATTTTTAAAGCCTGTTAAGAATGAGTAATATTCTAAAGCATTTCTGGGTTCTCCATTCAACAATCAAACAAATGCATTTTAAAATACTACAATAAACACTATAAGTCATTTTTCTAAATAAATTTTGTACCCAGTTTTGTACATTTATTATGCTAATACACAGTACTGCTGCTTGATTGATATCAGTAACTATCAAACGCCTTATACCCCAAAATTCATGCAAACATTTTCATTTCAGATCAGAATAAAAATTCCTAAAACACGGAAATTATTATCATGCATTCACAAACAATGTATTACCTCTAATGCATTTTGCACTAAACATCTAATGACAAAGAGTCAAAGATAAAATCAGTGTTTCAAAACTTTTTGAGAAAACATCTAATAGTAGAGATGAAAGGCATCAAAACCTTCCCTCCAGATTTAAGAAAACTTGAAGCGAACATCATTATGTTGTACATCTATTGACTCACAGGAGAGAAGTCCAGATTTAAGTGGTCAGGATTTTAACAAGTCAATTGCCATATTGAGATGTTCAACTAAAGCAATGACATGTGTTCTAATACACAACGTATAATCTACATCATGACATAAAATCTACAAAACATAGAATCCACATGACATATAATCTACTGGTACATGACATATAATCTACAAGACAAATAATCTACATGACATATAATTTACACAACATGTAATAGACATGACATATACCTGGTAATCTACATTACACATCTACAACACATGTAGTCTGCATAACTTATAATCTACACGACATACCGATAATTATTATCTACAAGACTCATCTACAACATTACCTACAAGACATCTACAACATATGTAATCTACATGAGATATAATCTACATGGCGAATAAGCAGTTGTACTCACTGAGGTACATCTTGGCGATTCAGTGTTAGCTTTACGTTGAGAAATTGACTCCAGTCCCCTGCCATTTGGAAATGGTAGACGTAAAACAACTTTGCTGATCACTTTCTGAATAACTGACTTGACAAGCGATGATTCAATGTTACTCTGTGTCAACAACAAAACCACATGACGTCATCACTTGCAATATCAAAATAACAGCAAAACATGGCGGATCAAGATGCTAGCTTTCATGCAAAACTAATACCTGAATTATTTGCCTTGTCTGTTTCAGACTAAATAAAACAATTTTTGAACCTACGTCCAAAATTACATCGAATTCTGGCACAATTATTAATTATAATTATTTCTAATTTATGCACTTTTACAATGTAAATTATAATGCACAAACATACTAAATTAGAAGACAGCCCTCCTTATAAATCAATGAAAACTATAGTCAATTCAAAGAGATCAGTCAGAGTGGATAATGCAGACTGCAGAGGAAAACCCAATAGAAAAAGATGAGTTTTAGTCTAGATTTGAAATTATATTGTGAATATCTAACAGCAGAAGCAATAGTGTTATTTCACACTTATCTTGGGGAGGTGAGATAATTTTTGGGGCAATTTTTTGCATATTTTTGACAATTTGTGGCAAATTTTGGGCAATTTTTTGCACATTTCACATTTATTTATTTATTTATTTAATATATTATACATTATTTCTTCATTTCCTTTGGGGCTACAGGCCCACAGCCCCCTTCCCCCCAATGACATCCTGAGCAGAAGACAATTTCAGATTTTTGGTACACAACTCAGAAGCCTCAACAGTTGTAACATTTGAATTCCAAAGTGCATAAGCACACAGGCAATAAATCATTCAATCATGAATAGAGGATAAAAATCAGCTATAGTTGTGTTGAAGCATTCACTTACAAAGTAGCACAACAGGTTTACTTACACCGTAGCTATTGGGAGAAACCTGAAGATCAATTTCAGGTGTTGAATAAAAAGACAGAAGGAGGTGTTCTGGGCTCTCCTGGGTCTTCCATTGGATTCTCAGCTGAAAAATTAGGACATAAATATCTTTAGACAACAATCACACTCAACCACACACAAGGCAAGTATCAAACATGCATAGTAGTTACAGCATCATGTGGGTTTAATAAAATGCTAACATTGAAGACGGAAGATGAAGTACATATTGAAGTATTTGAAATAAGAGCACTAGAACAGATACTAAGAATTAAAAGGTCAGAAGAAAGATGGGTGAATATGTGTTGAAGAAATGGATAGAAAAAGGCAGCAGGCTGTGTTTCATTTTGGACATAATAAGCAGGAGAGGAGGCTTGAATAATTATGGAGAAAAAAGAAACAGAAGAGAAGAAGAGAAACAAAAGAAAGAAGCAGAAGAGGAAGAGGAGGAGGAGGAAGAAGAAGAAGAAGAAGGAAGAAGAAGAGGAAGAAAAAGAGGAGGAGCAGGAAGAAGAAGAAGCAGAAGAAGAAGGAAGAGAAAAAGAAAAAGAAGAAAAGAAGAGAAACAAAAGAAAGAAAGAAGAGGAGGAGGAGGAGGAGGAGGAAGAGGAAGAGGAAGAAGAAGAGGAGGAGAAAGAGGAGGAAGAAGAACAAGAGGAGGAGGAAGAAGAAGAAGAAGCAGAAAAAAGAAAAAAAGAAGAAGAATAAGATGATGATGCAGAGGCAGCAACGGGTGGCTGGATAGACGAAATCAAACAATAAACTGAAGGAGATAGATTGATAATTATAATAGTTGGCTATTATTATAACGTCCTTGACTGAGTTGATAATAAATAGATCCATTAACTACAAATCTGCAGCGACTAACGAGAAAGAGACCAGAGGATAATTCAGGTTAATAATGCAGACATATCTCTGAAATGTGAATGCTTTGGTCAAGACAATATAAGATAAGACACTCAAAAGAATTTGCACAGATATCAAAAAGACCACTCAACCAGATTTCCCTTTAAGTATGGAAGGACGGCTTTGTCATTGCTTAATGTTTATAACATTTTCCATCATAATCTGATATAAGCCCAATATCATTAAACAGGGACAGAGTCTACAGCAATTTCAGACAAATTAATTTCACTCATAGGAAGCATATAATCTGAACTGAAAATCAATGACCCAGTTGCAAATCTGCTGATTAGAAAATGTCAAATACACAAATATATTATATATATTACATGAACTGCATATTAAATACAATTCCTTCTGCAGATAGAATTGTATTTAATATGTGGTAATATGAAACTGCAAATCATAAAGCAGGGGTGGCCAAACCCATTGTTTTGAGAAGCTCCTAAAGACACTTATTTAACATCTCTTATAAGTGACTCCTTTGTAAAGCGCTCTTGACTTTAGCTCCAGTTATGTTACTGCGCTATATAAATTGTCGTAGATAATAATAATAATAATAATAATAATAACAATAATAATAATAATATTGAAGGCATGAGCAACAAATAACAATTTTCAAAAGCTTGGGAGCCACATTGCCACAATTAGACACGAAAACGAGGTATAGTGTGATCCAATTCTTTGCAAAATTCCTTTAAATCTCTGCTGCAATTTTATGGGACCTATGATAAAATTGGCAAACAGGCAAAACTCTTGCTGTTATAGTCATGGTCAACATGGACATGTGGCAATTGTATGCTACTGTTGATCTGGTAATCTGCTCAAAAACAATTTGTAAACCTTTTACGAGCTGCATATTCAGCCCAAAGAGCCATATGCGGTCCTGAGCCGCAGTTTGGCCACCTTGTCATAAAGCAAAGCATACACACACACACACACACACACACACACACACACACATATATATATATATATATATATATATATATATATATATATATATATATATATATATATATATATATATATATATATATATATATTCCATATATATATACACATATGCAGTCCTGAGCCACAGTTTGGCCACCCTGTCATAAAGCAAAAGCATATATATATATATATATATATATATATATATATATTCCATATATATATTCATTGTGTCCACTATCAAATCTAATAACATTTTTAAAAGCCTTTGCTGATCCTAAGTTCCATGTTCCAGTATCAATGTAATTTATTTCTGATACCAACTGAACAATGTTTCAATATCTTTTAAACATTCAATGAAGAATTGATCTTTTCAAGTCTTAGGTCGCAAGTCACTTGTTTCATAGTCCAGCTGCTATACACATGTGACACTGCACACCAAAGCACACACACACACCACACACATATATATATACATATATATACATACATACACACACATGCATACATGTATATACACAGTGCAGTATACACACAAATATAAATATGTCTGACTTGGATATCCAACAGGGCAGCACACAAGCAATATGGTAGCTGCAAGGTGTAAATACAAATATTCAATTTATATATCACTCTGATATTTGATACAAAGGGCATGAACTTAAAGCATTAGATGACAAAAATTTATAATTTGGGAAGTTGAGGATTAGCGGGTATGTCGTCAAATTCAAATAGTCTGAAAACATGCTCCAAATTTCAAGATCTGAATTTAATACTGCCCTAAATTTTTCAGATGCCATTGCTAGAACTCACAATGCCCCCCTCCCAATTTTCTTAGAACAGGAAATTTCGCTCCATAGTTGCTTTGGTTCCCCTCTGCTCTGGACAGTGATATTTCTAGGATTGTGAATTTGGGGTGGTGTTGACCTCAAATTGGGGATGTGTCTGAGCTAATTAGTATGCATTTTGTATGCATACCATTGTCAAATTACCAAATTTGGGGGGGGGGAGTCGACCTCAAATTGGGGGTGTTAGGGGTGTAAAAATATCCCTGGCTCTGGAACCCCGGCTACGCCCTTTGACGCAGACCATGGACTACTACGGTAGATAGGCTGTTTAGTAGTCCATGCACAGGCCATATCAATGTGACCTCGGCACCAGTGGACATTTGATCCCTGGAGAGGTTATCAAAGTATACAGGCATTCTGTCCAATCATCAATCTGACGCTTTAGGTCTCATCCATATGTATATGTATCTACATGTACTCATCCATATAGTACATACACAAAAAAAGGCACATTTTTAACTCCTTTCCCAACGTTTTCACACCATACATATACGCAAAATCTCCTAAATCCTACCCCGCTCCCCCCTCAATGCCAGTGTTTTATCCAGACCCCAGGACTTTGGAGGGGGACTTCACTTGGCTGGAAGGGGGAGAGACATGGATCAATGCAAAAAATTTGTGTCACTGTATAATTTTTTTCTGGGGGGGGGCAATTTTGAGGTTTTGGGGAAAATCTCCCTCCCAAAAGGCCTGGATAGAACACTGCTCAGTGTGTACGTGCTAAATGGATGGGCCCATAGTGAACGAACCATTGTGGCACATCAGCTAGTTATTGAACCTTAAAACAAGTGTTTCAACTTTGAACTTCATTCAAACGATAGCAGGTTATCACCTATCACCTCCCACAAAATCCAAAGTACTAGAAATACTTGAGCATTATTTAATACAGTCCAGCAGTTCTTTTAAAAGGAAGGGTTTATTCAGACTTTTGGGTAAACTGTGTAATAGATTTTGTTGAAGGCATCATCATGTCACATGGGAAAAGGATTAAGGTACTGATCGCAATCGACTTCAGCCCATGGGCTCGCCAGGCATTCGACTGTAAGTCTTATCATTTCACAACTGTTTTCATGCGATCTTCAGATTATATTCTATATAATTAAAGTGTACCATAGAGCAACAACTTTCCTAATTGTTTCAAGACACAGAGTCTAGTTTGGTTAATGCCATTTTCAAGGGTTACTAAAATGTGTGATGTTATGTGAAGTTGATATTAACACAGATTAAACATATAGGATTGACAATTAAAATGACCAGGATCAGAATTACTGTCACTCCATGACAAACATCATTATAGGCAGTGGCGGCTCCACAGGGAGGTCCGGGGGACCCGTGCCCCCTATTGAGTGCTTGGCCCCCAGTGGCACCCTGTTGGGACCCTGTACTTAATACTACATACCTAACAACAAATGGTTGGCCCCCATGATTAGAAGTTGCCACCCAAACGCCCCCCCACTAGCCAAATCCTGGAGCCGCCACTGATTATATATAATTATAGGTAGGGTTGACTGTAACGGTGCATTAGATCAAAACAGCACAATGCTGTTAGAGACATGTTCAAGGTTTTTAGCATTATCACTGAAACTGTGGAACAGTGGTCTATATTGAGACTAATGCAAATGTATTGATTCTGTGCTTTAGGGTACACTGAACATTTACACAATAGTACGCATGACGTCATTTGCTTCCACTGTGCTGAAACTGCCCCGGTTCACGGTTAGGAAGCATCACAATTTCTAATATTTAAATATTTAAATGTAATCATCATCATCATCATCATCAATAACCGTGGGCTCAGCGCCCGTTGGTGTCTGATGCAATCATTACAGTTTTGTCCCAATCTTTTCTGTTGGCAGCAACATGAAATAGTTCTTGCAAACATTTTCCACACCAATCACAAATGTCATCACACCATTCCCTGTGTGGCCTTCCTTTCTTGTTGGAACCGTCCATTATTCCCAGCATTATAAAGTCTTAATCTTTCTATAATCTTTCGTACGACAAATATGTCCAAAGAGACGCAATTTCCTCTGTATAACTTTTTGCATCAAGGTTTCTTTTGGCTGAATTTTCTTGTATAGTTCCTCATTGCTGATCTTTTCAACCCATCCAATTCTGAGAATTTTTCTATAGCAATGTAATACTGAAATCAATTTCATTGTACAACATTCTATGCAGTTCACTCTGACCTTCAAAGTGTAAACTAGTATGCCGCTTCTATGCACCCAAATGTAACTGGTAACTGCTTAATTTATATAGCACTCTGATCACAATGCACTGGCAATCATCAAAAGTGCTACACAAATCATATTGATGTCCAATGCACATCAGTAATTCTGCAATTTGCTAGCTAAGCTGAGATTTCAACAAACAGAGATTTAACTAAATTTAGATAAGAAATTTGAGATAAAAACTTACGTTTCAGCAATAGTATTATGTCACTGAATCATTGGTAGGCTATACACGTATAGGCTCTGTAATACCGGTACTTAAAATTCTGAATCTAAAGCATTTCCCAATTGCTCCAACTTGAATTTTTAAATTTATCAACATGGAAACCTGACGTCCCAATATGAAAATCTCTATTTTGAGGACTTCCGTATGCTTCTCCAGCTGCATCACCAGATGCCGTTAGAATTTTGTATGAGGAAGCGATGCGCAATGCAAAGGAACAGATAAAGAAGCTAGAAGAAGAATATTCTGAATACATGAAGGCAAAAAGGGTAAAGTTATAATTATTGCTCGTCTCTGTCTGACTGAAATGTTACCAAATCCAATAGAATAAATGTAAATGCATTCATTGAGTTAGTTTACCGTAGTTTAGTTTATGTGACAATTTAAATAGTACAGTAACAAAGTCAGAGGCTTAAGGCAAAAGCACTTTACACATTGCACTTGTACAAGATGACATTCAATACGAAGAAGAAATATTTCAGCTTTTAAGGAGTGTAGGGTACGTTTATTATTGCCCATCTGGTTTGGCTATGGACTTTCAAGTGATGATAAGAGAGGGCTCTGTGTCAAAAGCAAAGACTTCGAATAATCAGCATCAAAGTGGCATCAAAATATTACCGAGCTACCTCTGACTAATCATAAACGTCTTTATGCCACAGTTTTATTTTGTCAATATTCATGGTTGTAGATTGGTAACACAAGAATGTCACAAAACTTTATTTTCCATCAATATTCAAGGGCAGTGGTAACACAAAACGTGCTTCTAGAGAAAGCAATGGCAAACTACTCTAGATTAACCTATGTTCTGCAGCAGCGCCCGGGCCCGACGCTCGACAATCTTTTCTCAACCTATGTTCCACAGCACATAACTGTGCCATGGCAGCGGTAGAAATTAGAATAGTGCCGTGGCAAAAATGTCTGAAAATAGCAAAATAGTAGATTAAAAACTCGAAAAGGCATGGCAATACACTAGACTCATTACAATAAGTACTGGCATGTACTTGTGATGAACTGCAGTTAGTATTATAATGTACACTACACTAAAGTTTAGACTACTGGTACATAGTTATAGTATACAATGCATCAATTTGAAATGAAATGCATGCATTTCGGCTGCAGTATGCCATTTAATGCATGTTTCTTGGATAATGTGCATGGCTGAAAAAGGTGAGGAGGCACTGCCTATATTGTACCGGTACATATCCTAGTTCTTCAAGTGTAAGCTCAGCTTAATATCAATACAATCAGTGCTGGCAATCTCTTTAGTGACCATGCACCCAACTGTGAATCGATTTGTAGATTTCTGGCAGAATAGTGGCAAAGTTCGCCGCGAAACCAGGAGAAGCGATCGTGGGAGAGGCCGCAATGGAGCTGGCGGAAATGATCGTCATGGGAACGCGTGGACTCGGGAGCATCTCACGCACGATACTCGGGAGTGTCAGCAACTATGTCCTCCATCACGCCCACTGCCCGGTTGTCATCTGCTGCCACGCACCGAAGCACACATAATGTCCCGGTGCAACTGCAAAAGGGCCTCCTACGTTGACTCGGTCATGTTGTTATTGCAACATTCTCAAATAGAGCCAGGCAAGGCAGTTGTCAGGATATCATAGATCAATAGCGTTAGGACTAAGACTTGTTCCTAGTCACGTCTTCAGTGGCGTCGCATAATGGAAGCCAGAGGATGCCTGTGCATCCCCAAAAAATTTTAAAAATGATGGTGTCTACAAAAATTTAAAAATTTCGTTTATTATTGTTGCATTTGCGTTAAGTTTTACCACACCCAATTCCATACATGCATTGGAATGTCTTTTATGATATCTATGCTTATCCTATATGTCTATGTTTATGTCTACAGTCTATGCCATCTATGTTTACGTGGGCGGTGGAATAACTTATTTTTCAATTTTCGTTCAATTACCCCCGGCGTCAGGAGTAGGCACCTCCTAACAAAATTGTTGTGCGACGCCACTGCACATCTTAAATGGTCACATTCAGAGCTTTGCTATGGTCAATAGGGGTCCATTTTCTTCAGCACACAGGCAGGTCGATAAAAATCTAAAAACTGTTGATTTCTTATAAATTTCACTCTGCTGTCTTTCATGAAACAAGACTCAAAACTAAAAATAAAATGACTAGGATCAGAATTTCTGTCGCTCTACAACAAACAACATTAGGTAGGGTTGACTGTAACGGAGCATTGGGTCAAAACAGCACAATGCTATTAGATACCTGTCCTAAGCTGTTAGCATTTTCATTGAAACTGTGGTCAATATTGAGACTAAAGTGTCAAAGTCACAAGCCAACAAAAAAACATACAATCAATATTCTGCATTTTCTTTTTTCAATGGCTCATTACGTTCACCTACACAATCAGCAGTTGGAAATTGTAGTGAATAAGAAACTTCTCATCTATGCATATAAAGGACATGCTTAGGTTCATGGAATACACAAAGCAAAGACGACAGTGAATTTATTACAGTCCCCAGAACTTGTCATATTCCTCTACTACTACTACTACTACTATTATTATTATTATTATTATTATTATTATTATTATTATTATTATTATTATTATTATTATTATTATTTAGGACAATTTATAAAGCACAGTAACTAGTTGGAGCTAAAGTCAAGAGTGCTTTACATAGGAATCATTTAAAAGATATGTTAAATAAGTGTTTTTTAGGAGTTTCTCAAAGCAGCCAACAGAATTTGCATTAATAACATCTTCGGGCAGCGAATTCCACAGGGCAGGGTTTCCTGCCTAACATATCCTGTCATCTTACACTGCCTTTACAAAAGCTACAGTATTTGTTCATTCCTCTACGGTCTCTACAGAAGCTTCAGTATTTGTGCATTCAAGCAGGGTGGGTAAAATCTGTAATTCTACACCTGTAGAGCTATTATCATCATAAATAGTGATGTATGCATCTCCAATTGTGACTTTAAAAATCTGTCATGTGCTACAGCAAAACTCAATAACTCAACTCAAATAAAACTCAATAATAAGCCAGTGAAATCAGTTTCTGTCATAGATGTAATAAATGCTTTTAACCCATTTTTATTTCTCCTAAATTTTTTACGGTTTTTAACGTTTTTTAAAATTTTTGCCAACATTTTTTGTGAAATAAAACCACAGATTTTCTGAAACCAGCTACAACGAGCTAATTAATTAGCTTTCTCATGTCTAGCTACAAAGTATAGCCGATTGCTCATTAGCAGGTCATGCAGCTTTACTTACTTACAACATAGAGTAAGCAATTATGCCAGTATTATTGCTGCTTATTTCATTTCACAGTCGCTTTGCATAGTGTGACTTGCTTGTTTATTCCCCATGGGTGGGAAAAGCACATTCCCTAATCCTACGACTGTAACGTTTTTATTCAACGTTTTTTACATTTTTAAAAATTTTGTAACGTTTTTACGTTTTTAAAATTATTTTTCCAACGTTTTTACATCTATGGTTTCTGTGATCGTGACCACAATGATTATCACAACAGGGCATTGTTATATCCTATTACAATTAATGACAGGATTAAATCGCAATAACATGCCTGGCTTGACATGCGAATTCATTAATTTTCTACAAAGACTAGATCAAAACCAAATCCCAAATCCCATCTTACCGGACCAAACAGCTTGGAAATCCGAACTTGACAACCGGTCGTCTGCATGTGCGTGGCTGTCTTGGCTACCGTGGAAACCAGCAATGTGACGTCGGTGTATGTCAGATTTGCAAGTACTGTCTGCAAGAAGAAAGAAATAAAAAGAAATCGAGCGTCTTTCGAAATCCTTTGCCTCGAGATTGATTCTCCCACGTCTTCGTTGATTTTTTCTGCCATTATTCATCCAGCCATCGACGACGACAACATTCTCGTTTCCAGGGTTGCTTTCATTTCCGATCAGTTCCTATTACTTTACCTTCACCTTCGGGGGGGGGAGGAAGGGCGCATCACAACATCAATCACACCATCAACAATTGTCCTGGGGCTCTAAAAAGATCACCAATGAAATGCTCCAATTTCTGAGCGAAGTCCTGAGATCTGATGGAAGTTCTGGGGTTTATCCACAGCCCTCCCCCGGAGGACAAATCCCAATGAGGGTAAAAAAAATTGGTTTTCACCTGTCCGACTCAGTGGCTTCCAAGCCTCAAAGCAAAGTGAGATAAATCCCTCATGTTATACATTTAGTATCAGTTTTCATTGTCACCAACCCCTAATTTTTAATTCTGCTATAAGTCAATCTCTTAACCGTAATAATCCGATCCCCACTTGAGGCAAAAAAATTTGGATGGAGGAGGCAGACCCTTCACTGTCTTTTACGAAAATCAAAAGCTGAATAAAGTAACAGAAAACGCAAATTCCTGACAGAAAACTAAAAATTACAAAACATCATCTTTAGGAAACACCTCATCTATGCCTTTCTGCACAGAAAAGGAAACAAGAATGAATGACATAGTGCTAGTCAATAGCAGAATTTTTGAATTCCCAAAAGAACTGTAGCAAATTTTGATTCTGTTGTATTGTGGGCTGTTTCCCTTGATTGTTAGTATCGGTACAGTGAAACCCGCTTAATTGCATAGGTGCCGTGCAAGCCTTGCTTATGCGATTAACTGGGCTATGCGAATGTCCGGGACGCCTGATAATTATTAATTGTACGCACAAAACACTGGTTCAGGTTTTTATGTTGTTACGCGATTATGCGGGTTATGCAATTAAGCGGTATGCGATTAAGTGGGATCCACTGTAGTATGACAAGTTGGTTAAGATATAAACACAAGAGCTGCTGCATATGCAAGCCTACAAACGTGACATTGGTTAAACGGCATATTGGTTAAAGCTTTAACCTGAAAGATTTATTATGCATGGTTACCGGAATCTCTTTCAGTAGATTCTTTAAAATAACTGACCAGAGGTAAAGGTAAAACGAGCAGACATTTTTCCATATGCAGGCTACTTATGAACAGTGTCTCATAGCCTTTTTTGGATTGTTATGGGTCTGATCTGCTTACTTACTTTGTATCTAGATTCAGAGTCTTTGGTTTTGACCGAGTCAAAACCAAAGACTCTGAATCTAGATACAAAGTAAGTAAGCAGATCAGACCCATAACAGGATGATTACAAGCTTTTTTGCTTCAAGTCTAAATGTGCATTTTGACCACATTATAAACGTAAAATAATTTTAAATGCATCAGTCACTGAAAAATATGCTATGATATTGATCCGTACAACATTTTCAAATAGTAATACGGTACCAGTGTTTGTTTGTCTCGGGAATCTGTAGATATGTTAGAAAACTGAGGAGAAGAGCTTCCAGACTGTATTCCATCAAATCGTATATGAATATCCTTTTCCTAAACCAGAAAAACCAAACAGCGACTGCATTAGCGAGTGGTCACTGATTGCAAGAATAATGGAACTTACAAAACAAAATGCATCCAATAACGGACAATATTTTCATAAAGGTAAATAGTGTCTCTTATTGCATTGCAGCAAAATAAAATTTTTCAAAATAAATCAAACCAACCATAACAGTATTTAGCATTTGAAATATGATTTTTAAATATTAAAAACACAGTTTTCATTCACACAATGGTTATAGTGTGCTGAGAAATACTGTAAATAAATAATTAATCATAGATGTTGGTCAAATATAAGTATACGGACCCATGAGTACAAGTACTTGTTCAAAGTACTTATCAATAATGTTTGGTCATTTTCATGGTTATGGTTGACAGGTATTAAGAAGAATTTGCAAAATCATGATAGTCAGTTACCATGATCAACATGCCAAGATATACAATCCATAGGCGGCTCCAGGGAAGGGGCAGAGGAGGGCATGCATGCGTCCCAACCACCCAAAAATTTCGTTTTTCCAATTTCTCATCATCACAAAGTCATGTTATAAAGACGTGACCAAATAAGTGAATGTTGTCTTTTCAATAATTTCAGCAACATGCAGCAATCCATATGAAAGGGGTGGGCAATGCAGAATAGGGAGTGTAACACAAAGAACTCCCAAAATGAAATCCTGGGTCCGCCCCTGACGCAATCTACCAACAAATCTCTATCTATTAATGATGCCGCAATTGATATAAAATCTACGATAAAATATATCATCAATACTAAAACATCCAGCACTAAAACTGGATAATTAGGTTTCAATGTCTATTATCAGTGCTTAATACTGCTTATGAGTTACCAGTAGACCCAGTAATATTAACAGTTAAAAATTACAAATTCTTTGTTTCCTGATCTTAAGCCATGGACGTCCGGAGGGGGTACAATTGCACGCCATGGAAAAATTGTGGAGTTATGATAAAAGTAAAATTACTCGTTTCTTTCATCAAAAACCCTTGTTTTGCACCCCCCGAAATCTTTTTCATTTCTTTGATCACAAGACCTTGTTTTGCACCCCCCCGGAAAAATTTCTGCAGATGCCCATGTCTTATGCTATTTCATCTTGCCATACTCCAAGTTTTCATAGATAGATAACTATTATAAATTATCCAAAGTATCCATTTGTACCATGATTCCATGATACTGCATTGCAACAAAACTGAGCAGATATCTAGGAATGTAAACCACAGCCCGTAGTTTCGCATTCCTTTCACTAGTAGAACTAGGTCATCAAGATCAGCTTAGGTGCTCAGTATTATCAGATTTGCATCAGCCTATTTCAGTGCTTTTGCCCTTTATAGCAACACTGCGTTCCTCTGATTCACTGTTCTCTTTTAGAAAACAACTACATTCTTGTTTGTTTGATCCGATTCGCAACTGACATTAGCTTGGAGCAATAATACACATTAGCGCATTTGCTGCTTTGCGATTATTTGTGCTATAGAAATGTTCGTATAATAATAATAATAATAATAATAATAATAATAATAATAATAATAATAATAATAATAATAATAATAATAATAATAATAATAATAATAATAATAATAATAATAATAATAATAATAATAATAATAATAATAATAATAATAATAATAATAATAATAATAGCCCCATTTAAATGTGAAGGAATGCTTTGCCCCACTCCTTGGCCCTTGCTCAATATACTATAGTGCACAATTTTAAGAGGTAAATATGTAAGCAAAAGGTTTGTCTAAGGCCACTAGTTCTAAACCACTCCGAGTCTAACCAAATATTTTAACATTCACCAGCTACTATCATCTAAATGCTGAGGAATTAGGTCTGTAGCTACTCACAGCCAGGGACATAGCTAGGCATGGGAAGGATTTTAGGCTGGGGGGGGGGCTGAATCCCAAGACTCACTCCCCTTTTTTCCTTTTGAGACCGCAACATCATTTGGGCTTCAATTCATTTGGGGGGCTAGCTTCAGGTTTGGGGGAGGGGGCTTGAGTCCCTCCAAGCCCATTCCTACCTATGTTCCTGCTCACAGCCACTCAAGAAGATTTATCTAAGATCCAATCCCATTATCAGCCTCCCAGTTCAGTAAATCAGAATGCAGTATAACTACCTATGTTGATGGACCACTGGCACATCTGGACGGACTAACTCAAATGGGTGGATACGGATACAAGCAAATACAGGATTCTAATCTTTCCAAAAGAGTTGTAATTGGATATCAAATCTACAGTTCTCCAGAGCTCAAATCCTTTGCTATGCCTTTGGGCAAGATGAAGCTACCAAAGACATTAAAGGTTTCAAATGCACACTAATGGGAAGAATGGACAGATGCCAGAAGGTTCCACCAGGTATCTGCTCTGGGAGTAACTGATATAGGAACCGTCTAGGCTCCCTTCTCATTTGAGCCATCAAATCCTTATACAGTGGATCCCACTTAATCGCATACCGCTTAATTGCATAACCCGCATAATCGCATAACAACATAAAAACCCGAACCAGTGTTTTGTGCATACAATTAATTATCAGATGTCCCGGCTATTCGCATAGCCCGGTTAATCGTATAAGCAAGGCTTGCACAGCACCTATGCAATTAAGCAGGTTTCACTGTATTAAAGTCAATGCTCTCAACACACAGTCCAACACTGTACTTTCACTTCACCATTGATTTTAACAGTGGTTCTCAGTTCTCACACAGGGCAGACCCTCCTGAACCACTTCAAACCTCGTTGTTATTATTATTATTTATTAGTATTTGATTAGGCAGGCAAGTCATAGTAAGATAAGTAGGCCTGTAAGCCATACAATTAAAGCTCAATAGCAAGTACAAGTACAGCGTCACTCCAGTAGTACCGGTATTTATACACTCCTCTGCTCAGCCCACACAGATTATCACCAATAAGAAATTAATAAGAATAATAATAATAATAATAATAATCATCATCATATATGCCCTGACAATGCTTGTGCATGTGTAGGCAGCCCATTAACCATAGATCGCCATTTGTCTCTATCTAGAGCAGTCCTATGTGCCTTGTATAAAGTATATAATAATAATAATAATAATAATAATAATAATAATAATAATAATAATAATAATAATGATGATAATAATGATGATAATAATGATGATAATAATGATGATAAATAATGATGATGATGATGATGATGATAATAATAATAATAATAATAATAATAATAATAATAATAATAATAATAATAATAATAATAATAATAATAATAATAATAATAATAATAATAACGGAGATTCTTGATAGGAAAATCAATTAGTTTTCACTGCACCGGAATGCAAGAAAGGAGTCTTGGGCAAAATAATTCAGTTTTTCTTCAAAACATGGCCAGCCAGTACCTGTAGTAGTACACTGACTACCGGTAGTTTGATATCCTCAAGCGCATTATTCTCAACATCTCAACCATTAACTATTGCCCAGTTCACCCAGCCAAACTGAATGCAAAACAAATTGGAGGAAGCACAATTTTTATTGAGCATTTTTGTCTTTTTAAAGACATTAAAGTGCTCACAGCAGAGTCTACCTATGGTGGGGTTGGAAGATTGATCACTAATTTGTTTTTAAATGGGTGTTGGCAATTAAGACTGGATCCAAATTTTTAAATTCGTAAATGGGTGCTTTGTTGATTTCCCACACCACTTCTGGGGAGGTTAGACTTTGTTTCCCGACGGCTCACGAGGTAAATAATAATAAACTTTATTTCGTGACAAGCACAGCATCAAATAGAACAAAAAAACAATAATAAACTAATAATAAACTAATAAAACACACACTTTAAACAGTACAACCAAGTAAAAGAACAAACAAAACTCAAATAATCAAAAATAGGTAATTACACAAGGCAGTTCAATTGTGGTGAGCATTCACATTAGCAACTCACAAAACCTAACAATTATATTCACCAGCATCTTTCACATGCAACCATTGCCAAGGTTAATTATCAGTTCATCAGGTTAATTAGGCCTGAACCACTAATAAATTTTGGAGGCTGGAAATCTCAAATTGCCAATGGTGCTGCGTATTGAGAGCAATAAATCATCTCAGGAGCCAGGACTGAGCTGGCCGTTGGTCAAACGGGTCTCCAAAATCATTCTGGGTTTTTTCTTCAAAACATGGCCAGCCAGTTGTAGTATACTGACTAGTTTGATTTCCTCAAGCACAATTAATATTTTTGACACCTAAACCACTATTGCCCATTTCATCTGTCAGCCTCCGATCTTATCTCATGGCTCCGGCCCGATAATTAAAAATGGCAGTGGTGCAGCCCATAGGCACACAGTGTATACTGATTGATTTTTAATGTCAGAAAATAAAACAAAAACATTAAAATCTTAAAAGAGAATAACAAAACATTAAATCATATTAATGCAAAACAGAAGTGTATCTTGAATCATTCTTATACAACTCTATGCATGTTCTACACAATTTGACACAGGCTGGATAAAGTCGATGAACTGGGCAAAAATGGTTTAGATGTTAAGATTTATGAATAATATTTTACTTTAAAAATCAAATTAGTCAGTACACTAAAAAATCAAATTACTAGCCATGTTTTGAAGAAAAACTGAATGATTTTGGGGAAATGTATGCATTTTGCTCTTGGTCTGTTTCAAGGACTTCTCCCTTTTGATTCCTGCTTCAAATGTGAAACACATTTTCTTTTATCCATTGTCTTGCCTGCCAAACAAGCACTTTGCAGACTATTACTGATATTCCAATCCAAAACTAACTGCTTAGGTACATTTCCATGGACAAACTGAGATAAAACAGTTGACAAGACAGCTAAAAACCATGAGAAAGCTAAACAGAAAAGAATTGCATAGCAGATACATTCATCATTTTCATGTAGCACCATTTTATAATGTTTGAAAGTCAACAGCTAAGATCTGTATCCATTTATGGAAGCTTTCAATTCTTCATAGTCTTCAATTCTTTGCAGTTTTCAATACCCATCCATCACCTGATATCTTTCTGCCAGTTTCTTGGTGGTCTTTCTTCCAATGCACTGCGTTTACTATATTATGTCTGCCTTTCCAGGATACTCAGTGCCTAATTCTGTGCAGGAACCTTGCATGAATGACGAACATAACGAGTTTTTCTTTCCACAACTTCTTTCTGCGGGTTTTCTTCATTCTTCAATCTTTCTCAGGACATCTTCAATCATCACTTTTTCCTGTCAGCTGATTTTCAGGCGTTTTTACAGCACCACGTTTTTATAACACCTGAACTGCCAGAATTCCAACTCACCAGCGACGAGAAACCTGTGTAAACCAACTTAGAGCATCAAAGGCAGACAGTAAGTACCTTCACGCACGCTCTGCATACATTGGTGTGTGTCACACAGCTTCATATGACCAATTCTTTTTCATAGATGATAGGGATGATAGTGGACAATTCAAGTTGGTGCAGTGAAATCTGCAGCAGCAAAGAGACTAAACAGCGAGTCAGTCTGTCCTATCCGGGTTCAACCCTGGAAGTTGGCACTTACTGATATTCAAAAATTAATTACCAATGGAAAGAACATTACTATAGTATGGTCTGCTGCCCACAGTATTACCACTTATTATCAAAGCAATGAATATAAATAAAAGATTCAAACATACAGCAGCAAATAGGATTGTGGTAATAATCAAGAACACTTTGTCAATCGAAATGCAAAAGTAATGTCCAAACATGAAGTGACAGCTTAAAATGAAGAAATATGCCGCGAAACACATAAAAGTTATTACAAATCACACCATAGATATTAAATCCATAGATACTGACAAGAAAGAGGATCCCAATGCAGAGGTAGTTCTGCAGGGGGGCTGAGAGGCCATGTCCCTTATTGAATGTCTGGTCACCCAGTGGACCCCATACATTAGTTTAGTGCACTCGTTCTAAGCAACTAGTCTAGTCCAGGTTTATGAAAAATAGTTACTAATTAGTTAGCCCCTCTGTTTAGAAGTTGCCACCTCAACGGCCATCCCCCACTTGTCAAATCCTGGAGCCGCCACTGTCCCAATGACCATACCAGGACAGACAGCCATTACTACTGTTTATTATTATTATTATCAAAGCTTCTTTGTGGAAGTCTGTCTTGCTTCCACTCAGTTCATACAGCTATTCCAATACCACAGAGGACCTTAAATTAGCATCAAATACAGGAAAGTCTTAAAGTATCAAATGTCTAAGTTGTTTCTGTTTTCAAAGAACATCACAATAAAATGCATGCATATATACACCACATCATGAAAAAAACATGAAGTCATGTTGTATGGAAGCATTGAAAAACACAGCTTCACAAAATTGATTTTTTTCACAGCCTTAAATGCTTATAAGACTTGAATAAGTTTCACTTCTGTGATCAAAAGCGCATTTGAAAATTAACTATACATTATTATTTACCAACATGGCAAATTTGGCAATAAACGATAAGCCTAATAGGCTAATACCAGTAGTTGGTCTAATTCCGATAGTTGGTCGTGCAAATTCAACCATAATTTAAACCTGCATTCAAGTATTTACCGGTAATGTAGAGTTTGTAGACTGTCTATGGTAAATCATCTATCATTGCTATCATTTTCATATAGGCTAGTCTTCTCCCCCCCCCCCCTCAAGGTCAAATTGATCATTAAGTCTAGAAAACATTTATTGAATGTCAACTCATTTGATCTTTCACTCAAGTACTCTTGAAACTCTTAAGACAGGAGTCATTATTTGCTGTAATGAGATTTTTCAACTGTTTTCATATAATGGTTACTTCTCTGAAGAGATTTTCACAATAATTGCCTAACAACAGGAATCGTTTCAAAATTTTTCTCCAGAAGTCATTTTATTATGTGCTTCACAATTTCTGTATTGACCAAAATCGTGCATTATTGAACACAATATTTCAAAATAGTCAAAAGTACTATATTACGGAAAATTTAGTTTCATTTGCATAAAACTAATTAACTAACTGCACCCTGCAAATGATATTTCAAAGGAAATACCACGGAAAATGACATATTCAAGTAGGTCCCTACAATTTTGATCAAAGCATATATACTGCAACAGGAATTTTAAGGCATCTTATTCTACAACCCTAACAACAGCCCAGTAGCATCATTTCTCACTTTTCTTGGGGGTAAGATAATTTGTGGTCAATTTTGGTAAATTTGCAAGTTTTATATTTTTGTCAAATTTTTGGCAATTTTTGCAATACTTTGCAAATTTCACATTTATTTATTTATTTAATACATCATACATTATTTTTTTCATTTCCTTGGGGGCCCGGCTCCCCTGTCCCCATAAATGACGCCCCTGCAACAGCCCCGTTTTGATCATCATTCAAAGGCAACTGATTTACAGTAGTAAAGCATGCCACTGAAAGATCATTGATTTGTCTTTTAAGATTCGATTAAGTGCAGACTTTCGATCTTGTTTTGCATGCAAACATTGAACAACCAATGGAAAAGTCTTGTGATAGGAAAAGAACAAAATCCGTCTTTGGGCTTACACTTGAAACTCATCAAAGGCACAGAATTAATTGAACTGATAGCTTGGGTTTTTCACCTCACTACCAGTTATTGGACCACAATTACAGATAATAATAATAATAATAATAATAATAATTATTATTATTATTATTATTATTACTATTATCATTATTGTGCACTTCAATAGCACCATTTCTAATACCCAAGGGTATCAATCGATGGTACTTCAAATCCATCTGCAAAAGACCAGGTCATTCCAGAGATCAGTCAGAGGGAAACAGCAAGACAGAATAGATTTTAAAACTAACTTTTAACTAAATCTGCATCCCACCAGACAACAATACTGTCATAGGAATCCACATGATAACACACAATTCCACACAGTGCACACAACTGCCCCATATTAGGATATAACAAGCTATGAATCACTTTTCTACAGTTGAACCTTGCTAACATCACTTTCAATAAAAGCACAATCTCTAAACAATATTTTCTTTACTATCCTTTTATTTAATACTCTGTCTGTCTGTCTGTCTGTCTGTCTGTCTGTCTGTCTGTCTGTCTGATAAAATAAACAGGGCTTAAAAGCTAAAATTACACAATTTGAAAATTCCCTTGAATTTGACATTTATTGTGTCTCACTGTACCTGCAACCTGTCTCTTATCTGAGTGAAAACAAGCTGAGTGTTATTAGATGAGATTTCTACATGGTCTTATATCAAATAATCTGCCAAGTTCAAAATGTGACATTACCGTACTCATCATACTCATGAAAACTCAGAAGACTCAAACTCAGAAAAAAAACTTGTACCCGTAAATGTATGACTGTGTATCTCATCAATTGATAATTTCTTGTGTTCATCAAGCTTCACATTTTTCAAAGCACAAAGCACAAGTTGAATTCAATTTTCTAGTGCAAGCACTATTACTGGTAAACCGAATTTGAAAAAGCATGTCAGACTAGTACACCATAATAGTTTAAATAAAACCTGGCAAAGAGGTCAAAGGTCAGAGATTATGTTTTCATGCATATCATCACAATAGAGGAAAAAGCTATAGCATAGGTCCATTGTTAAAATGCAGTTAGAAAATTACCATAACAAATCAAGTCTAGGCATTTCAATTGGCAGAGTACATACATGTAGTCACTGCTTATTGTGACGTCATAGGCTTCCCCCTTCAAAAGCCTTGGTCATGAAAAGCAAACATTCACAGTTGCCTAACTGTCACCTATACAGAAAGCCAGTGGCTTTTTTCTAGCAGTGCAGTGGCAGACAGGGACCAATAAAACAGGAGACCATTGAGGCAATAATTATTTCTACTGCCATCCAGAGGCGTTTAAGATATTGTCACAGTCAACTATACAGACACCATGAGTTAATAGGAACTGCACATAATTAGCGAATAGCAACTAACCAAAGCTCGATCATACGTATCATACGTATTATATTTTTCGTATCATACGCACGTATTTTAACGTATGACTCTTTATCATACGCGCTATCATACGTGAGCAAAAATACCTTAGGCCTAAATAGCCATGAAATTGCGTCACTTACCGCAGTCTGTTAACCATTTACCTGCACAAAGAAATTAAAAGGGGAACAAGTGTTAACGAAGTGAATTCTGGGACCAGTTATAGTGACGTGGTAATTGATATTGCTCGCTAAGTAAACAAATTATAAGTAACCGAGCAGACTTATAAAATACGCGTATCGTATGCGTATTTTATTTTTTTATTCATATGCACATATTTTAACGTATTTTATTTTGTCATACGCGTATGATCGAGCATTGCAACTAACAATACAGATCAGAATAGCATTGTTCAATGCTTTGAAAAGCAGCAGATCTACCAAGATATGCTATAGCATTCATAATCCATCAGAAGTATATGCTAACACTGCTAAATCTTGTCTCTAACCTTAATGATATTTTTCTTCTCATAAAATATGTAAGACCAATGTAACCAGTAGATATCCTGCCATCATCACTACATCACAGTTTACAAGAAAACTGAACACAGTTTATTGCCTGTAAAGAAATTACAGGCAAATTTTAAGGTTAATTTATTTTTGAACATCTTCACATTCCACTAGCGTTACCAGACATAGGAAATTGTAATATAGGATGAAGACTATGCACAGGTACTGGCACGTTTCTTTTAGCTTAACCAAATGCTAATTTCCAAATACTTATGCGTGAATACGCTGGTTTTCAGGTAAGTCCAGGCTGATATATAATCAATGAGCAAATGGATCAATACCAGTAGAATTGACATCCATACAAAGCCTGAGCAATAGATACAGTAACAGTGAATACAGCTCACAGTCTGCATAGAAAAGCATTATGCTTCCTATATTAAATACCTGTCCCATCTTAAAATGATATTGTCTTGCTCCACGAATATAAAGCCATCTAGATAAATGCATTTGGGCACATGACACGGCTAAACTGAAATGTATTTTACGTCTTATGGAATAAAATTGTGGCAAGTGGTCAGCGAACAGGTGTTAGTCAGTCAAGTGTATACTTGGTTTAAACTTCAGAACTGGCAGGAAAATTTCTCCCCGTTTCTGCCTCAGAAATTAATCCAGTCCACCCGACATTGAACAAGAACATTGAGTGTTAACTTGGCACTGAGTGAAGGAAAGGATGAAAGCAACCACTATGAAAAACTGAAGAAATTAACCCTTCTTCAGTTCTCCAACGGATATCTAGTCTTTGAAGCCAACAAGCTTTTTATCTGTGTACATAAAGAGTTCCCATTTGGTGCACCACAGATAATTCTGGGAGACATACAAAGCCATACTAACTCTTAAGAGACAAATGTTTTATTACACTTGGATCCCATTGTAAAGGCCATAAAGGGACTTTATGATCTAGTACATTGAATCCAAAAGCCTTCATATAAAGGAGCTGGATCATTCATTACAGCTGAATTTACATCACTAATTACAGCAAACCAGTAACCAAAATACAAGTCCCTTGTCAACCGAAAGTCTGTGTTATAATCAGTAAGTCTGAAGAAACCAATGGAGTCTCATTTCAAATAAAATGATCTGTAATAATTGAAGTTCCGCATAATTGAAGACACGTTGACTGGTTTCACTGTGGATTATTATAAAATGATTATATCATATCCCTTTATACAGTATTCACAAAGCTCCTATCTTCAGAGTTTTGGACATAAGAAAAAGCTTCAAATTTTAATCAAATTTTATCAAGTGCAGTGGCGGTTCCACATGGGGGATGAGTGGAGATGCATCCCCCACCGGACTTCCAGACTTTTTTTCGCCTGGGAAACCTATTTTGGGGGGTAAAAGTCTAGTAAGACTACGGGGAAAACTGCGGATGACCGTTTTTAACCTTTTTTTGCTTGCCGACTTATTTTTTGGTAAAAGTGTAGTAAAAAATTAGGGAAAAACATTTTCTTTTGTCAGCCTTTTTTGACAAAGTTTATCGATTTTTTCCCTCCTCTTTTCAACCCTCCACCAACTTCCTATGAATTCATTTCATCCCCCCACCAAAAAATCCTGGAACCACCACTGATCAAGTGTCCTCCAGTAAAACCCCTACTTCGAAATGAATGCAGCCCATGCCAAACATAGAATCTCTTTTTTAAAACCACCAGTGGTAATCACCATCTGACCTTCTGAAAATCAGATAACATATTCTAAGATAAAAATATCTCCAGAATAAATTCAGCAAAGGATATTGATAGAAACTTCTGCAATAAAGATAAAATAATATTATATACTTCTGCAATAAAGATCTAGGCATCGGACTGGTTTCCTGCTCAGAGTTGATCACTGCCAGAATAAACATGGACAAAGTTCAGTAGACTTAAGTAAATGATTATTGACTTCCCACTCCACAGAGTAAATTCGGGTCAGATGCATTTGCTGCACGTCAACCGGAGTGCAGAAAAAACACAACAAACTCTGTAATCCAATAATCTCAAAGATCGTTGATGTTCTATAATTCAACTGCCTTTGCATAAGATATTTTACTTGATCAGCAGTTCATAAAATTTCCTATTAAAAACATATTAAGGACACCAAATGTAAGAAATAGAGCCAGTAAATCAGGGTTACTCAAATGGAGGACTGCGGTCCGCAGTCCGGACCGTGGAGGTTTCCTGAACGGACTGCGGCAAGGTCCAAAAATTTCATGTTTATCCAATTATTACTAACGAATTTCATACATCACAGCTAAATTGCTGCAAATGCTATAAAAATTATTAATTTTACTTAAAATTGCACAGTCAAAGCGGTAAAACTATAACCTAATTATTCAGTGTTGGCTTTAGGTACATTTAACAATGAATCAGCAAACATTGTTGAATGATAATGTTTCGGATCGTTTAACATAGATTTTAAATATTGAGGTTGGCCAGACTGCAGTATTTTAAAAAAACCAGGAAACCAGTTTTGAATACAATTCTCTATTCTACCAGCAGCCTGTGTAACTTTTGAAGAACAGGTTTAACATGATCATGCTTGTGAGCTTTAGTAATGGCCCGGGAAAAAGAATTCTGAATCCATTGAAGCTTTTGTATATTAGATTTGGCCATATCATTGTAAAGTTAATTGCAATAATCAAGTCTACTGCTGACAAGGGCATTGGAAAGAGGAATCAGAGCAGAGTTTGGGCACAAGATCACGGATTTTTTGAATATCTCTAATTTTTAAATGACCATCTCTGCTGACCTTACTTATATCAACATTAAAGACAGGTTTTTATCAAATATTACACCTAGGTTGCGGACAGCAATGGCGGCTCCAGGATTTGGCAAGTGGAGGGCCGTTGGGCTGGCAACTTTTAGGCATGGGAGCCAACCATTTGTTCATAGGTATACAGTAGTATGTATAGGGTCCCAACAGGGGGTCACTGGGGGACTAGGCATTCAATAGGGGGCAATGCCCCCGGGGCCCTCTAAGTGGAGCCGCCACGGGCGGACAGACTGACTTTGATTAACTGAAACATTGTCAAATTTAAAGGAATTTTTTTTCTTCAAATTTACTTAAATTAAATGTTGTACCAAGAAGTAAAGACTCAGTTTTTGAAGGGTTTAGTGCAAGCTTATTACTAAACATCCAAGACTGAACGTCTTGCAGACAAACTGATACATTTTCTAGGAATAAGAAGTACTGGACGAGAGAGTTCGAACAAGTGCGTTGTTCATAGGGATTTGGCACCCACTTAAAACACCAAAAACCGCTGAACTCACCGCGTATTTTCTGGCCTCTTCTGTCAAAGCCTTCGCCCACAGTTCGACCAGGGCCTGTTTTCTGTCGCAGTTTTCGCACAACCATCCAACGACCGTGTTAATCCACTGCGCCGTCTCCCCACCGCGAACACCCCTGGCGTTACCCAAGGATCCTTGTCCGTCCACGCTCCTACCGTCTCGCCGCCTCCTCCTCCTCCATCGAGACCGCGTCTCCTCTGGAGGACCTTCGGAACACCGAAAAACCTCAGGTACAGGTTGACCAGCCCGACGACGAGGAAGGCGGCGCCGACCCAGCCGAGAAAGAGCATGTCGAGGATGTCGACGCGACGCCAACTGAACTGCCGGTAGCTCTCCGCCAGACTCTCGTAGTTCTCCTTTAACCGATACCAGATCAGCTGCGCCGTTACGTCGGCCATCGGGGGCGGGCGGGCGGGCGGAGCAAACCTCGGGTCTTAACACAGCACACGCCCACGAAAACCAAGACGCTCAGCGAACGATCTCTCTCTCTCCCCCGGGGTCCTCCTCCTCCTCCACCGCCTCCCCTCACCACAACACCAGCTGCAGTATCTCAATCGGCGCCCTCGATCATCGGCATCGACGGATAATTATCGGGGCTTCCGAGGCGAAGGTCGTGGGGGTGCACCAGCTGTTGAGACGTTGGCCGACAAATTTTTTTTGTCGATCCACTAACGACTGGTTTTTACCAGGGTCGATCCAGTCCTCCGAGACTCCGGTAACCACCACCACCACGTCAATTAACTATCCACTATCACTGGCATTGCAGCCAACCTAGAGGAATTTCTTCCCAACACACACACACTGACACACACACAGCTCGGTCGACAACGTCGTCGTTTGGCGTTAATCAAAACGAGTCCCAAAAGAAATGGACGCAAACCTCCGTTGAACCGCGACAACCACTCGGCGATAGCAGCACGTCGACCGGCGCCTGCGTGGTCAAGCGTGTCTTCGGTTCGCATCCAATTCGTCGTTGTACAGGAGTCCATCGAAGGTCACGGTCGACTCCGTGGCTCATTAGCATGTGTTGCCTCGTTTGCGTTGACCACAGCCTCGTTTTCAGTCAGACGACGCTCGGCGACATGTCCCAGGGAAGCACCGCCCCTTTTGGCCTTAAGCAAGTATGTAGGTAACTCTGATTTACTGACCATATCTTGGTCACAGAAATGACAATTTCTTGGAGAGAAGTGGGGAAGTAGAGGGTATATGGTTAGACCGGTTACGATTTAAGAGAAAGCGTCATTTAATTTCAAATTTATGTTTGAGCTGTCACGCAAAAAGACTGAGTAACCACTTCACTTCATTTATTTGCAAGCCCTGCTGCGTGTGAAATTCAATCTTTATATAAGAGTTCCTTTTCTATATTATCAATTAATTCAGCTGCTTGAGTAGGGGCAGGGGCGGTGTATGTCGCTATAATTGCTTGATCCTGTGCTCAAAAGTCGTTGTTTTCGCAAATCAATTCTCAGCGGTCTCGATCAATGCGAAACAAAGCACTGTTACAATCAGCCCATGTGTTTGTTTTGCAAACTATTCTTATGGCCAATTAATTTTACTGCTGTATACAGCATAGCTCCATTAAATTTTCTCGCTGGCTATCTCCATGTCTATCACCAACACAGACTGAAAACCACTGTTGTAAGTTGCAACTCTTCACATTCACTTATAGTAGGCCTACCAAGTATATTGCAACTACTTTTCATACAAAGTAGATTTAGGCCTAATGCAGGGTTTCCCAAACATTTTGGAACCGCGGCCCACTTCAGCGGCTTTACAACGTGCCGCGCCCCTAATCATAGCATGTAATACAAAAATGCATCAGGCCATCTGGTGAACATTAGTTGAAAAGAATCTTCTGAGTTTTGAATAAATGACAAAACAAAAACTCTGAGTCAATTCGAATGAAAATATGGCAAATATATTAGGTAGAATTATTCATATTTTTGCAAAACAAGACAAGGGAGAGAAATAGATATTGAGATTTCTTGAAAAGCATCTCTTTAAAATGTTGCCAGAAACATACCTTTATTACGCGTATTTAAAATCTTATGAGTATGACAAATTCGCTTAACCGGTAGGTCGATTAGCCTAGATGACCGTTATTGGAATTTCCGAGCAAAATGGCCGGAATACGCTTCTCTTGCGTTATCGCGTAATAAGATTAATTGTTACAAGTATAATAGGCCAGGGTTTCCCAAACTTTTTGGAGCTGCGACCACTTCAGCGGCTTTATAACATTGCGCGCCCCTGCAAAGTTGCAAATGTATTGTCGACTAATATTGGATAAAACACAAATCATTTTAAATTAAACCGTAGCCTATATGCGGTGTCTGCCAAAAATTGGGGTTGTAACCCCCGCTGGAGGTGTAGGAAAATCCCTGGTCTTTTCCCGTGGTCAAACGATATGTCTCTTCCAGGCTCTTCCTCCTCCACTCTCTGCCTTCCACATTCCCATCCCCTTTCCCTCATCTTCCGCCTTTTCCCGTCTTCCTTAAAGTAACACATATAGGATAATAGGAATGCTTTAAAGCAAGTCAGTGTTTTTCCATGACCAACTATATGTCGCATTATCAAGATCAAGAAACCCAAGAAACATAAAAATACTGATCAAGCAATGCTCTGGTCATGGATCAATCATTGGACAAAATCATACATCATTCACCAAGTCTTATATATATATATATATATATATATATATATATATATATATATATATATATATATATATATATATATATATAATACATTTTTTACTTAACAAAATCTTTATAATAATAACTCCCACCTCATTATTATATATATATATAATAAAGACTCCCCCTCATTATTATATATATAATAATAACTCTCTCTATATTATAATAACTCCCCAGAAGAAGTAGGCCTAAAAATTGAAAAAAATAACCCCAATTTATAAAAATGTCTCTAAAATGGTTATATGAAATTATAGACCCATTTCCAATCTCACAGTTTTCCTAAAATTCCTGAAAGGGCAATGCTTACCAGAATGTTAAACTACTTAGATGCATTTAATATGCTATCCACTGATCAATATGGTTTCAGCCCTATTTCTCCACTTAAATGCCAATAACGAATTTAATTGATACCAAAACAACAAATTTTTAATCCCACAAGCACACTATTGGAACAATCCTCGATATAAAAAAAGCTTTTGGTGTTCTAGACCATGGTATCTCAGCTGGCTTCTGAAAAACTAAGGGAGTTATTATAATATAGAGAGAGTTATTATTATATATATAATAATGATGGGGGAGTCATTATTATATATATAATAATGAGGGGGAGTTATTATTATATGGGAGTCATTATAATATACTATACCGGCATGATGGATGGCTTAAATTACTAGACAATTTTATCACAATTATGCGAACTTTTAACTGAATTTCTAGCATATATCCTCGGGCAAAAGCAACTTAGTCTTGAAGTCTTCCTGTCATGCTTGACGGGCAAACGGCTAGTTTTAAAAATAGTTTTATTATGTTTAATTAGTTATGGACTGTTAGGCCTAAGTCAGTTAATGATGGCATGAAACTAATTGCCCCATGCAAAGTTCTCAATTCCAGAAAGTCGAGTGCTGAGTAGGGGCCTATTTGCCTGATAATTAGAAAATTCGCGAATCTGAACGTTAATTACTTGTGAATTCGCTAGGCGGCGCTCGAAAATCCAGTGGGACATAATTATGGCTACACTGTGGAAAATTATTCGTCGCAGATTTTCAAACGCTTATAAGCGACAATCGAAGCAGCGATTCAACATCTGGAAAAAGAAGACGTTTTATTTCCAGCGCAAGACATCATTCTAACATAAAACGTAGGCGCAATGCTCATGTAGAAAAACAAACTGAATATTAGAAATCATTTTTAAAAGGTAAAGGTTCATCCATATAGGGCCCGCTGCTGATCCCAAGTTTCATGGCCATCAGCCCATAGGTGGCTAGGCAATTCATCGGCGGACGGCGGTCAGTCATTGCACCAAACCTATGGTTGCCTTTGCAATGTTGCCCTTGTTAGGCCTACTGGGCTACTCATATTTTTCACTGCCGTCGAGCGAAGGCTGAGTCAATCCCAGCTATGGCTCCTGCGAGCATCGAACTCGCTTCCGTCGGTTCTGCAGTCTAATGATGTCACCACTCTTCTATCTTCCCTAAATCCTTAGCAAACCCTTAATTATATTGTCGAAGATTATTATAACATCAAGGAGTGCATTAATCTTTTTGAACAAGCATAAGCATTACAATTCAGGCAATAAGATATGGTGGTCAGTATGAATCCTTAATTAGCCTGTAGCAATATTTGCACTTACATACTGTACATCGCCATTCCATGAGTCTAATTGCAATTATTCTAAACAGAGCCGTGGCGAGGGAGGGCAGGGGCATATGCCCCGGGCGCCGACGCAAGGGGGCGCCAAAATTGGGTATTCGGGTAAGTGAAATGCACAATGAAGAAGAAGAAACATGTGCGACGACCTTTTTTGCTCGTCAGCACTATATGAAGAGGGGCGCCGTAAGACCTGTGGGGCGCCGAGAACTATATGTAACTACCTTTTTTTGCTCGTCAGCACTGTTGGGGGTGCCAACGATACACTTTCTCCCCATCCGGGCGCCGGATACCCTCGCTACGCCTCTGATTCTAAAGACTAAATAAATGTTAGAATAGTAAAGACACAATTGTGCGCTTGCTTGCAACAGACTGCGTTATTATTATTATTATTATTATTATTATTATTATTATTATTATTATTATTATTATTATTATCAGGACAATTTATATAGCGCTGTACGCATGGTTTAAAATCCAAAATCAAAAGCGCTTTGACACCGCTGACATGTCAATGAAGGTTAGAAGGTGGCGATGTTAAAATCCACTGAGATAATGCAAAAAAACCTTTGCTGCCGTAAAGAAGTCCGGCGCAAAGTCCTTTAGAAGCGGTCCTTCAAGGAAAACTGTAGCCCCATTGACATGCCAACGAGGAGCGGAAGATGATGTTGAAAGTCCGCGAGTTGGTAGTAGGAGTTTCTCCGTACGGATATAAGTTCATATAACCACCGGAAAAGTTCCTGAAGAAGCGGTCTTCCGCAAGAAGATAGTTCCGTCGTCGAAATCGGCAAATCCGACGAAGATGGAAAATCCAGCGCAGTCCAGAAACGACAGCCAACCACAAATCCGCCGAATTTTCACGCAGCAGCCGATGCGGCTGACTTTGGCGCACACCCGACGGACGGCGACTGACTTGAACTTCCAGGACGACGTGGAAAGGTAGAGGACAGCACGAGACACGTCGGAACCGAAGAGCGGAAAGCCGTCCTCGCGAAGATGAATGCTCGAGGGAAGCCCGGAACGACCGTCGATCACATTCGCATGGCGCTATAACAATAGCCAACATGGCGACGTCCTGCACAGGCGGCGAGACCGACTCGAGGCTTCCGAAACGACGCGAAACAGTTGAGGACAGCCAAAACTCTTCAGCAGACCGACGGACTCGAAGAAATCCTCATCTCCGGCGCAAGATTCACGCACGGAACGTCAGAAATTGCGTCGAACGACAACGAAACGTGGCATGCACAAACCGCATGCAAGGCAGCCATAGATAGGCGCCATTTATTTATTTATTTATTTATTTATTGACAATTTATATAGCGCAGTAGACAAGGCTAAGGCCTACAACAAAAGCGCTTAACACAATTCATATCCAATATTAAATAAATGTGTCTTCAAATTTCTAATGAAAAGTCCAGCTGAGACTGCTCCATGCGTTACTGGATCTGACAATGGGGAATTACGATTTCAATCAAGGAGCGACTATCGACTGATGTCAAGGACAGTACTAACATGGCGCTATAAAAGTTCATCAATGACAACGATTACGGTGACGGTGATGACCAGTGTGTCCCAAATTGTGGGTGGCGACCCAAAAGTGGGTCGCAGGGCTCAGTCTAATGGGTCGCGGGGTACTGTAGTGCAGTGGCGGCTCCACCGGGGCCAGGGGCCCGTGCCCCCTGAGAGAGCCTGGCCCCAGTGGCCCCCAGTTGGGACCCTATACTTAATGCTACATACATTAAACAACAAATGGTTGGCCCCCATGATTAAAAGTTGCCACCCCAACGGCCCCCCCCCACTTGCCAAATCCTAGAGCCGCCACTGCTGTAGTGTGAAATTAGATTCAAAAGTGTCATGTTCTAACAAATGCCACAATGTCACAAGCCTTGAAAGTTGCAAGTAGGCTTAGATTTAAATAAATTTATTTGTCTGCATCCTCCATATAGGCTACGGCTTATATTAAAAATGATTTGTGTTTTATTCAATATTAGTTGACAATAAGTTTGCAGGGGCGCGCAAATGTTATAAGGCGCTGAAGTGGTCGCAGTTTCAAAAAGTTCGGGAAACCCTGGCCTATAATACCTGTAAAAATTAACCTTATTTCGCGATAACGCAAGAGAAGCGTATTCCGGCCACTTTGCTCTGAAACTCCAATAACAACCATAATAGAGTCACCTACCGGTTAAGCAATTTTGTCGTACTCATAGGATTTTAAATACGCGTAATAAAGGTATGTTCCTGGCAAAATTTAAAAAAAGAGATAATTTTCAAGAAATTTCATTACCTGTTTCTCTCCTTCTGTCTTATTTGGCAAAATATGAATAATTCTGTCTAATATATTTGCCACATTTTTCATTCGAATTGAATAGGAGCTTTCGTTTTTGCCATTTGTTCAAAACTCAGAAGATTCTTTTCAACTAACGTTCGCCAGATGGCCTAATGCATTTTTGTATTACATGCTTTGATTAATTATGGGCGCGGCACGTTGCAAAGCCGCTGAAGTGGGCCGCAGTTTCAAACTGTTTGGGAAACCCTGCATTAGGCCTAAATCTACTTTGTATGAAAAGTAGTTGCAATATACTTGGTAGGCCTACTAAGTGAATGTGGAGAGTTACAACAGTGGTTTTCACACAGGTTTGCTTAACCTCCTAGATTACTTTAAATCACATTATTATTTTATTATTATTGTCATTATTATTATTATTATTATTATTATTATTATTATTATTATTATTATTATTATTATTATTATTATGAGTGATTCTGTAGTGTGCTACTCAGTTCACAGCATTATGTTGTTTGCATTATCTAAGGCGATATTGATTTTGATTGTAACCACACACACATACACACACATACATACAGACACACAGACACAAACACACACACACGCACACTGGAGCGACGCTGATAACACTTATCAGGACGTCTCCATACCTGCTAATAAGCACCTAGAGACACTACCAGATTGCAGCGTACCTATCAGGTACGCGTGCTTTCGCTAATCATATAGGCTGGCCAAATACGTATTCGGTACAAATGTATGGATTCGATCACAATAGAAATCAAATGGGACCATGCACACCCACCCACGCACACACAAACAAACACAAACACACACACACACACACACACATGTTGTATGCCGATAGAGTGCCTTATAGGAAAATTTAGTAAGTCCATTAGTGGTTGACTTTGTGAGGGACATTATAGCGCCAGTGAACTGTTTGAAATGGTTCACAGGGACGAAAAAGCATTTATTTTGTTCATCAATTCGTCTATTAGTCCCGATCGACCGGCGACCCTGTTCGTCCGAAACGAACGCATCGGTTATTGGTTCACTCGCTCTGGACGAGGGTGGTCATTTGGAGGAGAGTATGTTTAAGCCCAGAATGGCTACCCATCCAAGCAGTGGCGCAGCCAGGATTTCCGGAAGGGGGTTATGATTTCCGACTTTTAAAAATCTTGACAACCAAAGAAAAGGTTATGACGCGTGATCTTCGTTGCTCGCCATTGTCCGGCCGACAAGCAAAAAAAGACCGTCGCCTTACTTACTTACTGTAATTGCGCTACTTGCTCTACAAAAATTTTGGTTCGGGGCAGCCAAGGGGACTTTACCCCCAAAACCGCGTCCGACAATTTAAAAATGTGTGAAATACAATTTTAAAATTTTTCGGTCGAGTACCCGAAGGGGGTAAAACTTCCAACCCTCATCTTGGCTACGCCACTGCATCCAAGAACTAACTGCGCTTTAGGAACGTTAAGCGCGGTTAGTACTTGGATGAGTGACCATCTTGTGCTCTAGTCGTGTTGCCGGCGGCCAACCAAGCCGTTCATCGCTTAGGCGTCGATAAATTGGTAGCATCGATAAGCTGCGAGGATAAAACGCAGATCTGGAGAAAGTAATGGCAACCTACTCTAGATTAATGGCGTTAGCTGTGCACCAGCGTCGCTGCTTGCCTAGTGCACGGAGATGATCAGCGCCGTACCCTACGCTCGTTCGAGTAGGTAGCTACAGTGTACCTTTAACTTTTTTTATGTTTAATTGCTTCAATATGCTAAATAAGCTAGTCCTTTCTAAACGCAAATCATTTCTCTTCAAAAAATCATTTCCTCCAACCACTGTAACTTCCCAACCACTGGCCCTTTGGATTAAATTAAACTGATAATTTAGCTGCGATACCACAATGTCACAAGCCTTCAAAGTTGCAAGTAGGCTTAGTTTTTAAGAATTTTGTGTGCCTGCAATCTTCCATACACAGTTTATATTATAGAATGATTAGTATTTTATGAAACTTTTATCCAATCTTAGTTGACACTAGTTTTGCAGGGTCGCGGGATGTTACAAAACCTCTGAAGTGAGTTCAACTGTTCCAAAAGGGTTTGGGGAACCCTGACCTATAGTACTTTAACTACTTTTAAACATTCATCTTATTTCGCAATAACACAATAAAAGCGCATTCCGACCATTTTGCTGTGAAACTCCATTAACAAATTAATAGGGAATCTCTTCGATGAGGAAGTTGAACCTGGCGGTTACGCGATTTTGCCACATTCATAGGATTATCAAGACGCGCAATAAAGGTATGTTCATGGCAAAATTTAAAAAAGATAACCTTCAATAAATCTCAATATCCGTTTATCTCCCTTTGTCTTATCTGACAAAATATAAATAATTCAGCCTGATATGTTTGCCATATTTTTCATTCTAATTGAATCAGAGCTTTTATTTTCCTTTATATTCAAAACTCAGAAGATTCTTTGCAGCTAACGTTCGCCAGATGGCCTAATGCATTTTTTTTTTTATGTGCTATTATTAGGGTCGCGACTCGTTACAAAACCGTTGAAGTTGGCCGCAGTTGCAAAATGTTTGGTAAACCCTGATATAGGCAAGCAAACTTTATAATCGGCGGAGCTTTTGACGAAGCGTCCTCATTGGCTGCACGTTGTACGACACTATTTGGGGTTCGGTCTTTCATGTGGGACCGTAGGCCCTACTGGGGGCGCATTCCCCGTGCTGGACCTTAGGCTCTACTGGGGGGCGCATCTTTCCGTCGGAGTACGGAAGGATGCGCCTCCAGCACCCGAGTGGGGTCGTAGACCCTACTGGGGGAGCGTAACTCCCTCGTGTGAGGCCGTAAGCCTTAATGGGTTGCAGCCTCTCGTCAGGGACCAAGCCCTCCACGGGAGCTCGTAGGCCTCACCAGAGATGGGTAATTAATCAATTAGGGAGTAATTGATTAGCTAATCGATTAGATGACCAGCTAATTCTAATTGTAATCAATTGGCAAATTTTATCAGCTAATCGTAATTCTAATCAATTAGAATTTACCTGCTAATTCTAATTATTTTTTAATTACATGACAATTAGCCATCCGAGGCAGCCTGAGAATAATGTTGAAACGCATGCTCATAGTATAACGCTGAGATGATCATGGTAGCATTAGCAAGAAAAAACTTACAGCTGATAGATTAAGTGTTTTGTGTGATTGTTGTTGACAACTGGAAATGCCAGCCATTTCCAACCATTTGCAGCTGCATGCAATTACTGCAGATATTAAATTAGTATTTTAAAACTGTTTTTTTTGCTTGTCAGTGGTGTGTCAACTGTATCGCGAACATGGACAATCTAATTGTAATTCTAATTGATTAGACAGCAGCTAATGCTAATTCTAATTAATTGAACAAAGTGTAGAACTAATTCTAATGCTAATCAATTAGGTGCTAGAAGCAACTAATTCTAATTCTAATTGATTAGATTTTTTGTCTAATTGTGCCCATCTCTGGGCCTCACTGGGGGCGCAGTCCCGTGGGAGACCAAGTCCAGCCACCCGTGAGGGGCCTGGTTCCTTTGGAGCCCCTAGCCCAAAAGGAGCCGTATGCCCTAAACTTAAAGAGTTCGTGGGCCCCACTGGGGCGCACCCCCGTGAGAGACCATGCAGCTGCCCTTTGAAGTCGTAGGCCCAAACCGTGGTCGTAGGTTCCGTCATGGTGTGCATCCCCCTGTGGTGGGGGTAGACCTGTGAGGCCGTTGAAAATTTTTAAGTGATGATCTCGCATTCACTTAACAACATTTTCAGATTTAAGAAATTTATATATGCAACAATTTAAATTTGTGCAATAAATCGGGGTAGGAAGTAACCACAGTCTTCCGTCATTTTTGACGCGCTAACAGCTAGTTAGTTAATAAAGCGCTATGATAATATCCTCGGTCTGCAGATGCGATACTCCGGTGGACAAGTGAGTACCTTGTATTCGAACCTGGGTCGGCGACCATTGGCGTAGCCACAGAGGGCTGGGGGCCCGGTCCACTCCCTATTTGGACTGGGACAGGTAATGAGATTCACGCAAAACCGTGGCGCATTGGGGGAGGGGGTAGTATATGAGATTGCGGAGAAGACAAGAAAGTCGAAGGCGATAAAGAACGACGATTTTTACCCGTAAAGGTATTTCCTTCGAAAATTTCGATGTGCCCCAAAGGCATAGCTAGGGGCGGATGGTACATATGTCATATGTCCCCGGGCGCCGAGGTGAGGCGGCGCCAAAATCGGGTTTATGGTAGCAAAAAAAGTAAAACGACGCATCAATATAGTTAGTGACGATCTTTTTTGCTTGTCGGGGTTTTTAGGTTTTTTCTGAAGTTTAGGGGGCGCAACCAGTATGTTTTGTCTCCGAGCGCCGGACACCTTAGCTACGCCCCTGTGTGCCCCTGTTCTCGAATCCTGGCTAAGATGACTCGGTTTTTTGAAATGCTACTCAATGCGATGGAGAAAAATCCACGGGATATTATCAGGGGCGTAACCAGGAATTTGATTGCGGGGTATAATGTGATTGGGTACGGAGGTATCAATTTTAAAAAAAACTTTGAAAATATTAAAAACACATTAAAAATTTAAGGTAGTCTGATTTTGGAGGTGTATATATACCGATATACCCCCCTCCTCGCCCCCGCCCCGTCGCTACGCCCTGGACATTATCACATTGATGCCGCATTCTTGTATTTAAAGTAAAGTCAAGTCAAATCTCGTAAACTTATACAGCGCTCTGGAAAGTAGTACAGTAGTAGCTGCTTATTCTTATGCGCTTAATCTTTCTTGAAATAGCTATAGACAAGGTGGTTTGTCGGCCGGGCAAAGGTCAGTATATCTCTGAGGCGGCATTAGAAATAGACGTCAACGAGTCTGTTAGACTCTATTTGTCCGGCCTCTGTTGCCTCTGGCGTACAATCAGTGACGTAACTCGTAACTAGAGTCAACAGGGGACCCGGACAGTTAACCAATTCAACAACAATCATTAGTTACATGTAAGTGACAATTGATAATTGCCAGCAATTACGCTAAGTTTATCAATTCGAATGTCAAAATTAATGATTGAGTATGGTCGTGCCATTTGCTGCATAAACAATCTGATATAATGCTAACAATTTTAAAAAGTCAACATTTGCAATTACTTAATAGGCCTACTATGCATAAATATGGAGTCAGCTTAAGGAAGTTCAAATGTCAGACATGTAGATCATAAGGACTATAAAGACTACAGGGCAACAACAAAAATTAATGAAGTACAAAATCAACTTAGGAAATGTCAGTATTAAAAAATGAGAATTGTGCACATATATATATATCAAAGCAAGTATGTAGTTATATTAAAATAATAATAATAATAATAATAATAATAATAATAATAATAATAATAATAATAATAATAAAGAAGAAGAAGAAGAAGAAGAAGAAGAAGAAGAAGAAGAAGAAGAAGAAAGAAGAAGGAGGAGGAGGAAGAAGAAGAAGAAGAAGAAGAAGAAGAAGAAGAAGAAGAAGAAAATTTAAGAAACTGGAAGAAGAAGAAGAAGAAGCAGAAGAAGAAGCAGAAGAAGAAGAAGAAGAAGAAGAAGAAGAAGAAGAAGAAGAAGAAGAAGAAGAAGAAGAAGAAATTAGAATATTACAGTTAACCCGAGTACCCTGACCATGGATACACTGACCTTTGCCCGGCCGACAATCCACCTTGCCTATGGCTATTTGAGGAAAGGATTAAGCGCATGAGAATAAGCAGCTACTGCTGTACTACTCTCCAAAGAGCTATATAAATTTACGAGATTTTACTTTACTTTACTTTACCCGATCAATAATATTGTTATTTAACATTTGAAAATATCATCGTGATTTTTGCCACACAACGTTCTCTGGCTATCGAGGCCACCGAACCAACGCTAAATTTGTCATTGTGTAAGTCCGTCTGTCTGTCTGTCTTTCTGTATATATGTATGTATGTATATAGTATGCATGTATGTATATATGTATGTATGTATATATATATGTATGTATGTATATGTATGTATGTATATATGTATGTATGTATGTATATATGTATATGTATGTATGTATGTATGTATGTATGTATGTATGTATGTATGTATGTATGTATGCATGTATACAGTATGTGTATGTATGTATATATGTAAGTATGTATATATGTATGTATGTATATATGTATGTATGTATGTATGTATGTATATATGTATGTATGTATATATGTATGTATATATGTATGTATATATGTATGTATGTATGTATGTATGTATGCCTATGTATGTATGTATAAATATGTATATATGTTTGTAAGCAAGTGAGTAAAATCTGGTGGATTTTTATAGCGCTTTCGAGAGAGTAGTGCCGCACTGGCTACACATTCTTGGGCGCTTTTCCATATAAATTCAATTAGATTTAAAGCGATCGAATTGCTATTTTTATTTTGCAGGTTTAAACGTTTACGGACTCAACCTTCCGTTATTTATGGAGCAGGTACACAAGCACAAAATCCGCTGTCTGTCTGTCTGTCTCTCCATCTCTGTAGCTGTCTCTGTCTCCATCTTTCTCTGTCTTTCTCTGTCTGTCTGTCTGTCGCTCTGTCTATATGTGTGTGTGTCTGTGTCTGTCTGTGTGTCTGTCTGTCTGTGTGTGTCTGTCTCTGTCTCTCTGTCTCTGCCTCTGCCTCTGTCTCTCTGTCTCTCTGTCTCTGTCTCTGTTTGTCTGTCTGTCTGTCTGTCTGTCTGTCTGTCTGTCTCTCTCTCTCTCTCTCTCTCTCTCTCTCTCTCTCTCTCTCTCTCTCTCTCTCTTGGTTTCTTCATTCATTCCCCCAATGCAGCATACGGAGGATGCGTCTCTGCTAAATTCAACGTTATTTATTTGTACTAATCGTCTTTGTTTTGTCATAAAATACCGTGTGCTTATGTAGCCCGTCGGTCGGTCGGTCGGTCGGCGCGCGCGGGCGTCCGCCGTGAGTTTGGCATTTCTCTGTCATTCGGATAAACACAGCGATGCTCTGCGTCTTTGTACTTCCCCGCCCCGGCATCCAGGAGGGATGTTTACACTGGAACCCTGTCCCCCTCGTTTCCCCGTCTATGGCCGGGGTTTAGTCTGGCTGCGCGTTCTGTTTACATAATATTTCACTTGGTACACAGGCTGTTTACCGTTGCTTTAGTGCGATCCACTGCTGCTGCTGCTGCTGCTGCTGCTGCTGCTGCTGCTGCTGCTTGTTTCGTGCGAGTCGCCTACGTACAAAAATTCGGCTTTTTGGAGCAGGATTTCCGAATCAGTAGAAAAGAGAACCAGTCAGTCAGTCTTTATCTTCTTCTTCTTCTTCTTCTTATTCACTTTGGCGGGTCCAGGATTTGGCAAGTGGGGGGAGGGAAACTTTTAAGCATAGGGCCAACCATTTGTTGATAGGTATGTAGTAGTAAGCATATAGGATCCCAACGGGGGACACTGGAGGCCAGAAATTCAATAGGGTGGCACGGCCCCGGGCCCTCACATGTGGAGCAGAGACGTCATTTCACTGTTTTTCAGGGTGGGGGCAAGACACTTTCGATCCGACAAGTTTTCGAAAAAGTTGATGACCTTTTTTAGTTTGTCGGTCATTTTGTGCGAATCAAGCGCCATCCTTTAGGGGTTGATGACCTTCTTTTGCTTTTTACCTATTATTTAGCCAAATTTACATTTAAAGACTAAATAACACAATCAATCATTGACGAAGATAAACGTCCCTGAATGTGGAGCCGACACTGCTTCAGCATAGACCAACCGCGTGTATATACGACGATTCGAATCTTATAAGACGAGATGAAGTGTTCCAATTAATTAATCCAATTAATTAATCCTATAATCCTAGACTCCCAGATGCTGGGCATTTCTGTGTAGAATCCCTGTGCGTAGATGCTGTTGGGTCGGAATCGGTAGTGGGCGATTGATCAGGGACTTTTTAAAGCATTAATGGGAAAATACAGGAGCGTATGTGCGATCATGAGGGAGGGGGAACTGCGGGCAGGGGCGTAGCCAGGAATTTGATTTGGGAGGGTATAAATATTTTGGGTTGGTATAAATCTTAACTATGAACCACATAAACCATATAAACCACATATAACCACATGGAAATCGCATAAAAAACTTTAAGGTAGACTGATTTTTTGGGAGGGCCCGATATACCCCCATCGCTACGCCACTGACTGCGGGGGATTGTCCCACCCAATAATTAGTGAATGGGGTTGTATAGTATCATTTATCCCCTCAATGTTTTGTGCTTCTTTAGCGTTCTGGAAAGTCTGAAAAGCAAAAGTGGTCATAACTAGAGTATTAAACATATTTACTGTAAGGGTGGGTGGGTGGGTATACTTTCACAAAATGGGTGGGTGGGTCTACTTAAAAAAATTATTCTATCCCCCAATGCTCATGGCAGGAATACACCCCTGGGGAAATATAAAAAAACCTGTAAAAGATATTCTCTCTCAGCAGACCATCGTATGCCATTGAATAATTAATAACATTGATGTAATAAGCCTAATAATAGTAGTTCTCATAAATCGGTAATTACTGTTCGTGAAATTAATACTAGTAAATAAGAAACCATCAATATTGTAAATATTATTGATCAATTGATCGCCGTGATTTCATATTATAATTTACTGTAATTTCAATTATACGGATTTACAGTAACTACGGCAACTTTATAGTAAGTTCGAAACTTTTGCCCATAACGAGCAGTGGCCTAGCCAGGATTTCAGAATAGGGGGGCTAAACTTTTTCGGCCATAAAATCTTGACAAACTAAAAAATAATAAAAAGTTCATCGCCTCAAACGCCTTAAATTCCGTTGCCTTGTGCGTTCACCTCGATCTAATACTACCCCCTAACTTCCCTCCCCAACTGGCAGTGTTGGAGTTGCCGCGGGGGTTGGGGGTGGGGGGTTGAACCCCCAGCTAACTTTTCAACCCTCAAAAAATCGTATATTTGGTACATGCAGTATCTGTCATTCATTGAATTTCAGCCCTCAACGCCCCCAGCTCAAATTTCACAACTCCAACACTGCCAACTAACTGGTCACCGGTTTTGGACGAATCTCAAGGCCGGTCCCGCTTCGAATAGGGGGGGGGGCTGGTCCCCCGGTGCTCCGACGTGGCTACGCCAATGAAAATGAGACGTCTACAGGTTCACGAGTTGCTAGAAAGCGGAGGTTGCTTTCAATTCCACGAAATTGACCATTTAACATTGTAAGCCTGTAATCAGAGGCAGAACTAGGGGACAAGGGGTACATATGGCCCCCCGTGCACCGAGGTGGGAGGCGGAAGCCAAAATCGAGTTTACGGCTGCAAAAATAAAAAAGCAAGCAAAAAGATCAATATAGTTGTATTGACCGTCCACACTCATATCTATAATATTAAGATCCTTATCTGTATGTCTGTCTGTTACCTTCAAGCGTTCTGATTGGTTGACTATTGGTAGACGGTTTAGACCGTTTAGTCCTTACGTCGCGATGCGTTGGTGGACGATGTTCGAAGACGACGTTGCTATTGGTAACAATTGTTCGTAGAATCGTAGTTTAACACGGTTTATTCGAGTCATTGCAGCGTCAGAGGGGTGGGCGTGTGACGACGTTGCTATTGGTAACAATTGTTCGTAGCTTGAGGATCTTAACGTACATTTTAACGTACACAAAAAATACGTGTACAGCGTCACAAATGGCCACGGTTGCGTGATTTTAACGTACATAGGCCTAATTATTACGTGGCGCAGAGCTTGGCTAGGTGGCGATCATTGAAATGTTGTTCAGCATGAATTCAATGATTGGCTATTAGGTATAGGTATTGGATTAGTATTATCCTGAACTGCGAGCGAAGCGAGCGAGAGCGAAGCGAGCATCTTTCTAGTAACTAACTTAACGCAAGCGAAGTAAGTAACGAGCCTTTTGCCTGTCAGGATTTTCGGAAGTTGAGGGGTGACATCAGTATATTTTGACCCCGGGCGCCGGACATCCCAGCTCCCCCTCTACCTGTTTGTTATAATATTGTAGACCTAAGCGGGAAGGGGCGGGAAGTTAGAAGAGTGGTAACAACACTGGAATGATGGAGCAGAAGGTCGCGGGTTCAATTCCCGCAGGAGCCCTAAGGTCGACTCAACCTTACTCGCTAGAGGGCAGTGGTAAACTGAGGAGCAGCGTTAAGTTGCGAGGTAAAACGCAGGTCTGTGGAAAGTAATGGCAACCTACCCCAGATTAATGGATTATACCACCTACGTCGCTGATTGCTTAAGACCGGAGATAAGCGCCGGAACCCAACGCTCGGACTCGAGTACGGGAGATGCCTTTACCTTTTTTTAGACTTAAGCACTAATCGCCGTCTTTGTATAATTAATTAATCGTTAAAACGATGCTACTATCCATTGTGCATCACGAAAGCACAAAATGTACTTTTTGATTTGGCACTTATGCCTACTAAGCGCATAGGTCTTATCTGATCTCTGTCTCTGTCTGTCTGTCTCCCTGTTTCTCTCTCTGTCTCTCTCTCTCTCTCTCTCTCTCTCTCTGTCTCTTTATGTCTTTTGCAGTTCTAATGTATCACTCTGTCGGTCTGTATCTCTCTGTCTGTCTCTCTCTCTGTCTGTCTGTCTCTCTCTATGTCTGTCTCTCTCTCTGTGTCTGACTTTCTCTCTCTCCGTCTGTCTGTCTGCCAGTCTCTCCACGCTTGTCTATCTCTCTGTCTGTCTGGCTTCGCACACACATACGGACACACACACACACACACACACACACACATACGGACATGCGCGATGACGCTTCGTAATATTTGGTGCCATTTAATATTAATATTTACCGTAGTCTATGGCGCACGCAACGACAATTTTATTATTTGCCTCAGAAACGCTTTTCGTCGCCGTGATGGCAGCGGAGAAGAAGAAGGAGGAGAAGAAGGAGGAGGAGGAGGAGAAGGAGGAGGAGGAGGAGAAGAAGAAGAAGGAGAAGAAGAAGAAGGAGGAGAAGAAGGAGGAGGAGGAGGCAGCATCGACACAGTCACACAGGCTTTCTTGATGATGGGGTGGAGATATGAGCAAGGGGAGATATGAGCAAGGGGGAGATATGAGCAAGGGGGAGATATGGCAGTGATTCTCGGCCGATAGTGATGGTAGTGATTCTCGGAGAGAGAGAGAGAGAGAGAGAGAGAGAGAGAGAGAGAGAGATGGGAAGGGGTTACATGCCCGGTTGTTTACTTTTGCCATCATGTAAACAGAGTCGCGGCCTGGAGAAGTAGTAGTAGTAGTAGTAGTAGGAGGAGGAGGAGGAAGAGGAGGAGGAGAAAGAGAGGCGTTGAACTGAGGGAAAGCGACCAGGGGCCGGCGGGCGGGCGGGTGGAAGGGGGAGGCCGGGCACGAGGGCGGGCACCGTGGCCTGCTAGCCGGGTCCGTTCTCCGGTTCGCCTCCGTCCGGGGGCCGGCGATGCGTTTGTTTGCCTTGTATGTAGTAGTGGCCCATCTGGCCTCGGCGCGAATTTTGTTGACTCTAGCTGCTGCGGCGTCGGGCAGAGAGGCGGCGGCGGCGGCGATGATTATGATGATGATGATGATGATGACGATGATGATGATGATGATGATGATGGTGTCTTGGGGGCTGGACTTGATCGCCACTCGGTTCTGTTCGTTCCGCATTATTCTGCTCGGAAGTACATCGCCGGAAACTTCGTCCGGTACTGAGACACGCTGAGGCACACACACACACACACACACACACACACACACACACACAGAGAGAGAGAGAGAGAGAGAGAGAGAGAGAGAGAGAGAGAGATTTAAAAAGACAGAAAGACAATCAGATATAGGCACGGACAGATAGAAATGCATGCGGACGGGCGCTTAGGCCTACGAGCACTTGTTGGAAGAGCCTGCTGCGTTGACGACATGACATTTCTACAGAAGTACAGTAGATTAACGGAGTCTATATCTCTGAAATGACAACGTCGGCGATGGCGATGATGATGATGATGATGATGTTCGTGTAGCCTGATCTTCGTGTTTGCGTTGATGTTAATGGGGCGTTGACGAGGCGTTCTTAGAAGAAACTACGACAAGAAGAAGGAGAAGAAGAAGAAGAGAGGAGGAGGAAGACAGTTCATCGAGACAAAAAGCTGTCTTGCTTGTCTTCGGCTGCTCTGTGTGGGGTCGGGTCTTGGAAGTTCGGCGACGCGGCGTCCCGTGAAGCCATCGAAGGAACTGCTGCTTATGATTCCAGCTGGAGAGGGAGACAATGGAGTTTGTCGAAGGCGGAAAACAGTGGGTGAGAGATCACTGGCGTAAACTTGAATCGAAAAGTAGGGGAGCAACCTCTATATGATGTTTCCCCCTTCCAGAGTTGCATGCACTTTCTTCTGCCATGGGGGGATTTTATGGCAACAGTTTCCCGGGGGAGGGCTTTGTGAGAAATTAGTACCTTGACTCCTAAATTAAACTCCTAGTTGCCTGTACCTGTCGGGGTTTTATATTCCCTTGGGCAACTCTTTCTCGTCTTACTACTAGTAAGACGAGAAAGATTTGCCCAAGGGCGATTATGATAGTGGCGCTATAGAAGTTGATTCCATTGAGCATGTGTACGATTTGCGACAATAACATTAGGTCTATGTTAATTTCCAAACGGGTACTCGGGTACCCGTTCGAAATCTTGACGAAGTTGACGGGTACCCGGACCGATTTTTGGAAAAAATGACAGTCCCACTTACTATAGTGACCAAACTAACTGACTTTCAACGTGAAAATATGTTTTGATACAACTAGTAAACATTTTGTGTTCAATATCAAATGGTCAATCATACACTATGTAGACCTATGATGTCAACTCATATTACTGTATATGTTGTGTTAGTAAAATATTAGTTACAAGTGATTAACTCTTTGTAAGTATTCTCTCTGTATCTTATGACATAATTATATATATATATATATATATATATATATATATATATATATATATATATATACACACATTATATATAATGTTAGTAATTGTATCTTTAAGTATCTTGTTATGATGATGATGTCAACTATATGATGACGAGGGAAAATTACTGTCATTTTGGGAGCTGCGGGGAATCTAAGATTATAGAGGGGAAAAATTTCTTGTATACGGCTGTATGCTGCACTGCCCACCCCTATGGCAGCCTCTCAACAAATGAAAAATAGGGCGGCAGTCTAGAAGCCTAATAGAAGTTTGCGTGTATAAATAAGCAAGTAAGTAAGTAAGACGAGATTTCAATAGCGCTTCCCGAACGCTTGGCGCAGTGCGTCAGTTTATTCACGAGCGCTCAATCTGGGTGAAATCCATAGTTCGTAATCCGCAGTCCGTGGTGGTCAAGGTTGTAGATCCAGCAGAGACGGAGCAAGGAATTTGATTTATGGGGGTATAATTTTCAATTGTGGGGGGGGAGAGTGTCGGTAAATTCTGGGGTCCCATGCCCAAAAGTCTGACAAATGAAAAGGAGTCATCCCATTAAGATTGGGGAGGGTCGGAGGGTATTGAGCTCAAAAGAATAAGTGTTGGAGGGCGTCAGGGGGTGTAAAAATATCCCTGGTTGACCCAATTGACGATTACGGCCGTGATTATGACGATGGCGACGACAATGATGATCGGGTGTTATTTGAGAATCAGAATAGGGGATTTCTAAAAGGTGTGTTTCATTAGGTCGATACTAAATAAAATAACTTAATTCAGGGCTTCCCAAGCATTTTGAAACCGCAGCCCACTTCAGCCATTTTGTAGCGTGCCGCGACCCTAATTATAACATAACATGTAATATAAAAATGCATTAGGCCATCTGGCGAACGTTAGTTGAAAAGAGTCTTCTGAGTTTTAAATAAATGGCAAAACAAAAGCTCTGATTCAATTCGAATGAAAATATGGCAAATATATTAGCCATAGTTATCTATATTTTTGTCAAAGATAAGACAAAATGAGAGAAATAGATATTGACATTTCTTGAAAACTATATTTTTTTAATTTGCCAGGAACATACCTTTGTTACGCGTCATAGATGTCCTATGAGTATGGCAAAATCGCTTAACCGTCAGGCTCAATCATGTTTTAGCAAGATTCTCTATTGTTATTGGAGTTTCAGAGCAAAATGGTCGGTTTACTCTTTCCTTGCGTTATTGCGAAATAAGATTAAATTTGAAAAGTAGGGTTTCCTAAACTTTTTGGGACTGCGACCCACATCAGCGGCTTTGTAACATGCTGCGACCCTGCAAACATATTGTCAACTAAAATTGGATAGAAACTAATCAATTTAATATAAGCCGTGTATGGATGATTGCAGGTACATAAATTTCTTAAAACCTAAACCTACTTGCAACTTTCAAGGCTTGCGACATTGTGATATTGGCTTAAAAATGACACTTTTGAATCTAATTTCGCCCTACCTCGCGACCCACTAGATTGAACCCTGCGACCCACTTTCGGGTCGTCGCGACCCACAGTTTGGAAAACACTGAGTTAGTTGAAGAAGTTAGTGATAGGTTTAAACTTCCCCTTGTAGACTATAGAGTGGACCAGTGGGGGTGAGTGAGTCACGCCCCTCTAGGGCCGGCCCTAGACAAAATGGCGCCCCAGGCAAAGCATACATTTTGGAGTCCTCTGTTCCTCCTCCTCACTAGGATCCCCTGTGACATCACCATGATGAATCAGCAAATGAAATCAGACAATATTACTATTACTTAATCTGCTCCATAAGCGAAACTTTTGAAATATACCGGTATATGAAAATAAGCGTTGTACTAAAATTTCTTGGTAAAAATGGCACGGATTGGCGCCACTTGGATCTGGGCGCCCTAGGCAACTGCATGCTTTGCCTGTGCCTAACGCCGGCCCAGGGCTCGTCGACAGAAAATCCGGGCCCCTGGGCAGAGCGGTCGCGGCCCCGTAAACAATCTTTAGGTCAATGGGAAAAGTTAGTGAATCTTTTATAATATCCTCAAAGTTCAATGAATTATAAAAACAAGTGACGACATTTTTTGCTTATCAAGACTACAGTAGCCACGGATCATATTCGGTTGCAAGACCATTCAGTCTTAGGCCTAAATATTTTATAAGGAGTAAGCTTACTCCAGTGTTTTATACAGGCCTGTTAGGAGGGGAGATTCCCTCCCTCCAAACCTCAAAATCCCCCCCCCCCAAAATCCCAGCACTTACACAAATTTTTAATTGAACTGTGTCTTTTCCCCTCCAACCAAGTCGATCCCCGAAAGCCTCAATCCCCCCCAAAGGCCTGGAGTCTGGATAAAACACTGGCTTACTGTGCCCCCTCCCGGACCCTCTACAAATCGCCGGGCCTCTGGGCATTTGTCCCTGCTCCTCTAGGCGGGCCTGAGAAGAGTCAGTAAGCAATGGCCAGAAATAAAGAATGACTGAAAACTGAACCTGCACCTCAATCGGTCGTACGTAACTTGTCAGCTGGTTCTAACAATGTGCGAAACACGAATTGCTGGACCTGTGTTTGTAATTGAGACAACTAACGTTACGTTTGCACTTATGTATACCCGGTACACGAATTGCTTGCATACACAAATTACAAATATTTATGTATATACATAATTTATATATATATATATTTAGGTGTTTACCCGTCAAAAATGACGGGGATTGGCATTTTACACCCGATTTTGCTCAAATAATTTTGCAATTAATTTTTCTTAACTCGCCGCCTTTTATTTCAACCGAGTTAACGCCCTTATTTTCTGAAACTTGATGAATAATTTATTTGGCAGAAATGCAGTGCTTGATTCTCCTGTTTGCTGTGCTGTTTTTTCACGCCGAGCAACAGCCTGCTACAGTGCTACTCATTCTCACTTGATTGTGGCAAACCTCGTGAACATATATGTGCAAATGAATGCATACGAAACTAATTCATGTGGTTATCATTACGCGCTCATATTTTCATTTGATTAATTTTTTGCAGAAATGGGTTTATGTCTCTAAGCATTTTGCGCTTGTAAACTTAATTGCACCTTGCGGTTAAGCGAATTTCTCGTATGTATGTTCTAATTTTGCGTTGTAAAAAAGGTGTGAAATTGAGGAAATTGCAAATCACTGATTTGAAAGCTTTTAGAACAATAAAATTTTAAAGTTAAATTCCTTTAACAAAACCGCAATTAAATGAATCCTATTTGGATTCCAGTTATTCAATTTAGTGTTTATTAATTTATCGGAAATTTTATAATTAATATGCTTTGCATTGGCTTCACAAGGTTTGCTCGTCATTCGATAGGTGGCTCATCGGTTTACGCCTGTTCAGTCGAGTATTCTGGCACAAGCAAACAGATCATCTCCAGTTTTCAAACTTGCTAGGAACCGTGACTACTCTGCCCAGCGGCCCGAAATTGCTCTTGACGACCCCGTGGTTGACAACTGGACCTCCCACATTGTACGTACTTGCCGGGTCTCCCAACTCTGTAAAACAATGCCAAATTTTCCGGGCTTGTTTACCAGACCAGTCCAACCCTGCTCAGGGACCCGGAAAATTATTGACCTAGGGGCCCACTTCCACCTGTCGCAGTTTCGGCATCCCTGCTTAAATGGGTCGATAATTAAACTGCAGTGGCGTGCACAGATTCTGGAATGGGGGAGGGCACATCTCAGTATTCAACTGAAACAAGTCTTGACAAGCAAAAATACGTCGTTGTGAACTTGTGTCGAGCTCCCAACGATCCTAACTTCTTTCGTTCATTCAATTTTTCTTACTATTACCCCCACCCTACCCAACCCCCACCCCACGAATCGCACGCAGAGGCGTCAGCTAATGGTCAGCGTCGTATTGACCAGGTCCACTGGTTCAACTTTTATTATTTAAAAAAATAAAGATACTATATTAAATCACGAACGATGAATTTTAATAAAAACACAGCACTAATTGTATTTCATTTTTAATAAATATATTTTAAAATTAATTTTCATATTTTTTTGGCAGAGGCAGTGTTTAATCTAGACTCTGAACTTCGGGGGTGGAGCTGAAAAAGCCGGGGGATGTCAGCTAAGAGGTTGTTGTTAGTTGATGTAGTATGCCAAAATTTCTGGGAAATTTGAAATTTCCGAAGGGAAAAGGGCCATCCCCCGGAAACGGCCTAGATTAAACCATGGACAGAGGCTTGAAACTTCGAACTTGAAGGGTTGAGGGCCTTTAAAGTTTTGTTGCCTTGTTTCTGTCAGGCCTCCAAAAAGTTAATCCGGCACAGCTGCTAATGGTATCGTTGGGTATGCCCGGGCAGCCCCCAAAATTTTGGTTAATGTTTGTAACTTAAGTAAGCGTTTTCTTTTATGCTCGTCAGGCTTTTCGGAAGTTGAGGGCGCCGTTGATACATTTTGCCCTGGGTGTCGGACACCCTCGCTACACCATTGGGCATTGACCCCTTTCAATTTTTGCTCGTCAGATGTTGTCGTGGTTCGTGGTGGAATGGGCATCCCCAAAAAATTGCTGCCCAACGCCACTGATCCTACGACCGGTGTATATATATATATATATATATATATATATATGTTTATAGGTCTTGATATGCAGTGTTGGATTAACTTTATGGAAGGCCTGACTCAAACAACGGAGCAAAACTGTAAAAGGCACTCAACCCTTCAAGTTCGAAGTTTCAAACCTCTGCCAAAAATGACAATTAATTTTAGAATATATTTTTATTAAGATTCATTGTTCGTCAGGGCCGTCGGAACGAATTTTGGTCAGGGGTGCAGATTTTTCCGAAGTTAAATTTTTCTCTTTCAAATCCTTGACAAGCAAACATAAAAAAGGTCATCAATGCTCAATTTTACCTAAAAAAGCTTGACAAGCAAAAAAAGGTCCTCTGCACACTCTGCACCCCTCTGCACCCGTATTTCAGGATACAGGGGGTGCAGACCTTCATTTTTCGAGGGGTGCATTGCACCCTCTACATTTTCCAGAGGGTGCAGCTGCACCCCCTGCACCCCCACTTCGGGCGGGCCTGTTGTTCGTGATTTAATATAATTTATTTATTTTAAAAAATAATTTTAAAAATTTAACCTGTGGGCTTGGCGCAAGTTCACCAGTTGCGCCATGGTTAATACGGCACTGTTGACATGCAAACTTTAAAACCTTAAAATTACGACCTTCTTTGACCTTCAATTCATTTATAAGAAAACTAGGATTTATCCATCCCTGTTAATACCAGATGTGTAAATAGTTGTCTGGCAAACGATGAGAAGAAATTTGATGGTTCAGCTGTATCTGACTACAGCAGGCTGTGTTTCAAGTGTACGGCGTAAAGTGTTTGTTCTTTATTGTACCAGTGGGAGTTGTGAAGTTTCCTACATCTATATCTAATTGCTTTTATCTAGATAACGGCCTGGCATAGGGCCTATATCTGAACCGATGAATGATTCAAAAGATAAAGTGCCTTGTGCACCAAAGAAATGGAACATCTGCTATAGGCAGCAACCGTTTATACGATTCATTCAGCAAACAGCGTAGATTGAGTTAAGGATGTAAATTAGATAATTGATTTAATTAGTAGGCAATAAAATAATCACCAGCGTAGAGTAAATACAGTTGGCCTGGATGGACTTAGATAAAAAGAGTGAAATCATTATTGATGACTCTTACAATGTTTCTGTACAACGTTGTATTTTCCTTTTTTGTGTCAGAGGTATTGATAGATTGATATAGGCCTAGCATATGGTCGCAACTTAAATAAATTTGTAATCAGTGTTTATTCTAGCCACCTTGACATTGGGGGATTTTGAAATGTTTGGGGGACAAAAACTCAGTCTCAAAAAGCCTCAAAAAAAGAAAAATTTATCTTCATTTTAAAATGTGGTTACAAGCAAAAAAAGATCATCCTTCCAACCTCTGGATATTTTTACCCTTCTCAAATGCCCTGTCAAGCAAAAATATTGTCATCTTTACATTTTTCCCCTCTCCAAAAACCCCGTCGTCACCTTTTTTTGGGGAAATTTCCATCCCCATGCAACATATAAAAATTTGTGTGGGGGGGATTTTAAAACTTTTTGGGAAATCCCCGAGAAAACCTAGAATAAACACTGCTTTTAATATTTCACTGTCCTTATTTAACGAGGGTGTCCTGTCTTTCCTTAACCAGGGGGATTTGTGACCTGGAGCAGTGGGGGAAGATATGTCGAGCTCCTTCCTTGCTGGAAATGACTGTTTCATGACCAGTTTGGCAGTTATTCCCCTTCCCCGCAAATCGCTGGTAATCTGGGATTACCAGCTGGTAATCTGGGAACCAGCTGTCTTGTTCAGATTGAAAATCTAATTTAAAGGTTTAAACCCATGTTTCTTAAGTCAGATATTTGTCAGTTACTAGCGCATGAAGCAGCTGAATAGACATGGGCGCAAACCTAATGAGAAAAACGGTCGTGTCCTAATTTTTTCTCAGGTGATAACCTTTTTTTACTTTTAACAATAAAATAAACCATGGTTTTTGTTATTTCATAGCCAAGAAACATCCGTGTCCACGCCCATAGGGGCTGTCCATTAATTATGTCAACAATTTTTGGGCAATTTTTGACCCCCTTTCCCCCTTGTCAACAACTGTCAACTTTCACTTAACCCCCTCATAATTACGTCAAAAACTTGTGACCCCCCCAGATCAATGACAGGTCCCAATAACAAGGTTATTATTTTTGCGGCGATGACCATTTGTTCCCTTTTTTGCTCATCGAGTGTCAAAATGTGGTGGTGATGACCTTTTTTCCATGCTTTTTTCCATTGTAATAAGTAGTATTCCATGAAATTTCCTATTTTTTGATTATTTGTAAAAAGTGAAATTGTTGACGTCAACTTCTCTTGCCCCCACCCCACCCCACCCCTGTCAACAACTGTCAAACTTTATCAAACCCTCCCTAAATTCTTGACGTAATTAATGGACATTAAATCTTCATAAATTTAAGTTTAATTGTGTTGTAATAAGTAAAGTGAGTCAAAAAATTCATTGAAATTTGCTCCATATAAAATTCCGAATGCCATATTATACTATTTTATGATATAACTAGCTGTTAACGGTTAACCCGTCAAAAATGACGGAGAGAGTGGCTATTTCCTTTCCAGATTTATTGCAGAGTTTGTATTATTATATATAACAATTTTTTAAAATCTCAAAATGTGATTGCGTAGTTTATCATTTAAAAAATTTCCTATGTGATCACTGGGTGGTTTTACTCCCCCCCATTCACCACAGGGGCTGCACACCATAACGGAACTACGACTACGGCTTGGGCCTACGGTTCCATTGGGATTTGGTCCCCCACAGGGGATGCACCCTCCAGTGTTACCTACGGCCGCTTTTAGGCATACGGCTCTTTTGGGCCTACGGGCCCAAAGGGGCTTTGTCTCCCACGGTGGGCTGGGACTTTTCTTCTCGGGGGCTGTGCCCCAGTGGAGGATACAGCCCCCACGGGAGGCTGGGGCTAGGTCTCCCACCGGAGGATGCGCCCAAGTAGGCCCTGCGGCCCTACGCGTGGGGCCTACGGCCTCCCTCGGGGGCTTGGTCTCCGACGGGAGGCTGCGCCCCATTAGGAGACCAAATCCCAATGGAATCGTAGGCCCAAACCGTAGTCGTGGGTTCCGTTATGGTGTGCAGCCCCTGTGGTGGGGGTGGGGGAGGAAACCACCCAGTGAGCACATATGAAAAATTTTAACTGCATGATAATCTACGCATTCACTTTAAATTTTCGGATTTTACAAAAATTGTTATATGCAATAATACGAACTTTTGCAATAAATCGGGGAAGGAGTTAGCACCCTCTCCCGTCATTTTTGACGGGTTAACAGCTAGTATAGATATAGTTATATATGTAATAGCTTATATCAGGGTGTCCCAAACGTTCTGGAACCACGGCCCACTTCAGCGGTTTTGTAGTGTGCCGCGACCCTAATCATAGCATGTAATATTGCTAATGCATTAGGCCATCTGGCGAACGCTAGTTGAAAAGAATCTTCTGAGTTTTGATTAAATGGCAAAGCAAAAGCTCTGATTCAATTCGACTGAAAATATCGCAAATATATTATGTAAAATTGTTCAATTTTTGCCAAATAACAAAAAAGAAGAGAAAAAGATTTCTTGAAAATTATATTTTAAAAATTTTACAAGGAACATACCTTTGTTACGCCTCTTCAAAATCTTATGAGTATGGCAAAATCGCTTAACCGCAAGGCCAAACAAATACTGCATCATTAATTCCAAAGTTCTCTATTGTTATTTGAGTTTCAGAGCAAAATGGTCGGAGTACGCTTTACTTGCGTTATTGCGAAATAAGATTAATTTTAAAAAGTACTTCTATAGGATTCAAACAGCCTTACAAAGGTAGGCCAGGGTTTCCCAAACTTTTGTGTCTGTTCGACTCACGTCAGCGGATTTGTAACATGCCGTGACCCTGCAAACTTATTTTCAACTAAAATTTGATAAAACACCACTAATTTTAGTATAAGCCTTTGTATGGAGGGTTGCAATCATATAAATTTCTTAAAATCTAAGTCTACTTGCAACTTTCAAGGCTTGCGACAATTGAAAATGTCACGTTAGAAAATGACAATTTTTAATCTAATTCCGCGACCCACTAGAGTGACTAGACTGAGCCCTGCGAAGTTGGAACCGCTTTTTGGGTCGCGACCCACTGTCACCCACAGTTTGGGAAACACTGGCTTATAGCACTAGTTTCATGCTTTAATTTGTCCTATATGAAATAATTCAGGCCTTAATGGTAATAGTTCATTCAAAACTATGCATCAATGACCATTGTTTAAACCTCTATTTGCCAGACCATTGTAAATTCATAATATTGTGATTGATTGATCATTGAGCAAATATTGAGTGTTAAATTCTTTCTCTCTGCCAAAATCAACATATTTTTCCACGACAATATAACTTTGCCCGTTTTTAGGCAAGTATATTGCTATTGCGTAATTTTATTTTGCAAGCTGTAAGAATATAACTCCCAAGACGCATTTTAATTAACTAAATTTTTAATAAAGCCCTTTTTAGATTCAGTGGCGAAGCTATGAATTTGTTTAAGGGGGTGCAATTCTTATGTTTTTAAAATGAAATATTTTTTATTCCAATATACTCTCAAAAAATTAAATCAAGCGTACTTAGAATTTAACAAGTCGGTAGCGTGAATCTATTTTCTGGAGTTACAGGATATGCTTGCTAACTGGAAACTCAGACGACAGAAACCCAGGCGCAGTGTTTATTCTAGGCCTGTTTTTTGTGTGGGGGAATTCCCCCAAAGTTTTAAAATCCCCCTTCCCAAATTTGTATATGTTGGCTTGGGGATGGAAATCCCCCCCCAAAAAAAAAAGCGCGGAGATACAAATCTTGTCTCCCAAACATTTCAAATTCCCCCGCCAATGTCAAAGTGGCTAGAATAAACACTGCAAAGGCGTATGGGCTTATTAATGGTTATTGGTTAACTTAGTGAGTATTCTGAAGTGAAACGTGAACTAAAGCGGTGTCGACGTTCTAATGCTAAATCAGTATAACCACTGGCACTGTTAATTACTTATAGGGATTTAAAGTGGCTTAGGAGGCATTACTGCCTGCAGTGTGAAAGCCACTAGGGGCGCTAACGAGACTTGAACCCGCTCCGTCAGCCTGCCGCTCCAGCGCGTAGCCAACTCTGCCATCTTCCGCCTCCAAAGTTTGACAGTTGCTGACAGGGGAGGGGTCAAGAGAAGGTACTTATATTAGCAGGATTAAAGTGGCTTAGGAGGCATTACTGCCCGTGTGAAAGCCACTAGGGACGCTGTTACTGTAGCGCATTCTGAGTCACTGACTGACAGCAGCATTGCATCTGCAGCATCAATGGCCTGAATGCAAAAGAAACATGAACAAAGTGATATTTTATTCGTTAATTGTATTTACATGTGAAGAAAAGATATGATACGATATACGATCCTCTTAAATGTACCTAGAACCAACACAGAAATTGGTAAGAGAGCTTTTTCTATTTCTTGGCAAAAAATCTGGAACTCTCTCTCTCTCCCCCTCTGGCTGTCAGATCTTCCAATTCATTGAGTATTTTCAGATCCAGACTTAAGTCTTAAAACACATCTCTTTCAATTGGCTTTTCCTCCATAGTCGGTCTTACTCTTTCCCTCTGACTGACCTCTGGAATGGCGTGGCCTTTTGCGGATGGATTTGAAGTACCATCGATTGATACCCTTGGGTATTAGAGCTGGTATACTATAGAAGGTCATAATTAATAGTAATTATTATTGTTGCTGTTGTTTATGTTAAAATACACCGGAAACAAAATAATGATAAAAAGCAAATAAGTAAGAATTGCATTGTATCCTACATTGCACTGCTGTTGTTCGAATAATGGCATTCAATTTTGTTAGAACTTGACAACTTGGGGTGCAATTGCACCCCTTGCACCCCTGGCTACGCCACTGCCTAGATTACGCACACTTATCTGCAAGTGGTTATGATTAACTATCATTTATAGATACGCATCGTATCTTTTCAGTAAATTAGATTGTTACGATTTCTGATTTCCTAGTGCGTGCAACTCGAGTGATAGTTAGTTACAGGCTGATTTATATATAGCCGCTATTGTCTTAGACCTAGAAGGCTAGACTCAAGAGCGCTTTGATGTGGAGGTTAAAGTCAAATGTTGTTGGCACAAAACGACAATGCATTGAACACCATTTCGCTGGTGGACATCAATTAATTAATTAATTGAGTGCATGGAATCATATTGATCTGTCTCTGCATCTTTATTATTGGTCTTGTCACCGATGCTTTCTGATTTAGGCAGCAGTGATTTCGAGGTTAATTAAATATTGTCTCCATTGGTGTACGGTGTATCGCATACTCACAGGGGACGGGGGGCCCAACCCCCCTATACGGGCAGGGACAGGTCGAAAGATTTGCACAAAACCGTTGAGTAGTTGGATGGGGTATACAGTATGATGAGATCAAGGACAAAAGGTGAAAGGTCAAAGTGCTTGATAAGATGACGAGGTACTTTTTTGCTTGTCCAAGAGTTTTTAAGAATTTTTGTCTGAAAATTTCGATGTGCACCCAGATTTCAGAATCCTGGTTACGCCCCTGATTGTCTCTTCTACTTTTTCACAATATTTTCATTTGATTTGTCTCTTGCTAAGTATTGCTATTAAGTGAGCGAGTACAATATAATGAATTTAGGCCTATATATAACTATATATAGAGTAGTAGTACCTTAGTAGCTGCTTATTTGTAAGCACTTATTACTTTATTCATTCATAAATCCCTACTATTAATTTTATGCTCATGTCAATTTATTTTTCAAATGTTAAATATTATTATAGTTAAAACTATTTATATAGCTCTTCTGTCCATTAATTTATATATATTCATTGTAGTTTGATTCTCGCTTCATTTGATTCAGATATGACGTCTTTCTGTTGATATTTGTAGTATGTGTTATATTTCTAAGTATTCAGGGTCTTCGATTAAATTGCAGACCCAAATGTGACAGTATTTTGAAATTTTATATCATCCTTACTTTCCTGTATTACTGTCTGATCGACATCATTATCAATGCCAAACTTGCACGGTTACACCTAATCATTTGCTGAAGCCAGTACAATTGAGATAAGCGTTGACAATACGATTGACGTTGGCAGCAACACCGATAGCGTACATTTGCCGTGCTGTGTGTTAAACTTTGTGTTTGTTTATGCTTATACTGCTATTGATTCCTGCCAGCCAAATGATAATAGGATATTTTAGAAGGTCACGTGCATTATGCCCAGGAAACGTATACGGTGTTTGCTTATGCTGTCTGAATCATAACAGAATGCTGCACACTTTTCGATGTTTGAAGAGCTGCAACTGTCCCATATGTTTTGCGCTGTTCGGTCAGCAGAAAGGCTTTACAAAAATGATATGGTTTTTTGTGCGAGTCAGTGGCGACTCCACAGGGGGCCCGAGGGGCGTGCCCCTATTGAGTGCCTGCCCCCAGTGGCCTCTTGTTGGGACCCTAATACCCTATACTTAATACTACATACCTAACAAAAATGGTTGGTCCCCATGATTAGAAGTTGCCGCCACAACGCCCCCCCCCCACTTGTCAAATTCTGGAGCCGCCACTGGTGCGAGTGGGACAGCATTTGCGTTGGAAATTCTTGCTTTAGTTTTGAGGTTCACTTGTTTAGTTTTCCACAGATTATTTAGTAAACTAAAGGCAGTTTGAACCTGGTCAATTCCTGCTCTTACATGTATATCCTCTTCGGTTCCACCTGATGTTGAGATAATACTGCCAAGGTATTGCCAAGGTTTACTTCTTCTATCTCACCCGTAGATAGATTTATTTTCTGATTTTCGTTCCCGTGGGACTCTCATTACCTTAGATCTATTCTGGTTGAAGCTATGTTTAAACCAATTGAATAATTTTAATTAGCCATCTCTTCTATAGAAGTGTTGTTATCAGTTGCATTTGTTGTAGGCGGTGAGTCACCAGTGCATGCTAAGTCACCTGGAAAGTCCAAATCAGTGAATCACCCATTTGTCTGTCTTCTTAATTGACAAAATGAGAATTAATTTACTTTTTCTTTGGTACTAGCACACATTGCTTGGACTGTATGGACAATTTAGTTTTTAGCATAATTTCAATAAAGTTGAATGTTCAATATGATTTTGCCAAGAAAAAACCTTAAGCGATACAGAAAAATGGAAAGTCAGGATGGCACATTGTTGTCGGAATGTAAAACGAGAAAGGAAAGCGTCTTTTTTTCTGCAAAAAAGCAGAAGGTTTTGCATAGGTTTAGGGTTAGGGGGTTAGGGTTATGGTTAGCAGAGGCGGATTTACCACGGTACCAGGTGGTGCATCGGTACCGGGCCTCCCTTCAAAATGCAAATTTAGGGGCCTCCCTTTTCTAATAATTTTTTAAAGACTTTTAATTATTAATTTCTTTAAAGTAATTTATTTTCGGAGATATACATGAATGTTGTATCGTTAGACGTTAGTAGTGTTTGGACATGGATTTGTGATAATTTAGTATTGAAATGCAATTTAATGCATGCCCCATGAGTCTATGTTAAGAAAGCCTATATCTCGTAAACCCCGGTTTGAATAATTATGGCTCATAATTAGTGACATTGCACTTCTAGGCGGTCGTTGACGCCCGGCCTCTTGCATCGTTATGCAGATTAGGGTACTGTGACTCAACTTGAGTGCCTCACAGTGTGCACGGTCAATTCTTACCACGGTACCATCGGTCAAGAAGCGCGGAAATGGGAGGAGTAAGTGTATGCTTCCGTACCTTTGCAATGGCAATGCATAGTTGCATACAGACTAACGCCATCACTCATTTGTCTTACAAAATGCGTAACACCGCGACAGTGACTTTTTCAAACGATTACATATCTTAGTTATACTTAGTGCTTTTTCTAGAAAAAGGTACCGGAACTCATCTTAATGTATGATTAAATTCATAAGAAATAAGTTCAAATAACACTTAAATAAATTAACTTAATTTATACGTCATAACACGTGGATTATAATTTCTAACAGATCATCTAACAGACTGCCATCCTTAATACTGAACATTGAAAATGAACTCGTGAAGACAATCGACTTTGAAAGTGGAGGCCTTATGGCAACAAAAAGTCGTCGGCGACATGTTGAGACAATTACCAGTTACGTGAGTTACCAGTACACTACTATATTATAAACAGACGACAGGTCGACATTGATCTTGTACACTGATAACTACAAATTCAATGCAAGTTTATTATTTGAGTTGAAGTTAATGACATTTAATTGTTTCATTTTTCAATGACGTTTGTTTTATTTTTTTACTTCTTTCCCACGATGGCGCCGGGGCTAATATTTGCACCGGGCCTCCCAAAATGTAAATCAAATAACGATGGTTAGGGTTAACTAACTATAACCTTAACCCTGACCCTAACCTAACCCTAACTCTAACCCTAACCCTAACCTTACAGTTGTCTTTTTTTATAAATATTATCATTAAGAGCGTTTCATAAATATTCATTAACCTTCTGCTTGTTTGCAAAAAAAGACGCTCGCGGGAACCTTGGCGGAAACAATGATTTCCACCAAAGACGTTAAATTTTCTAGATAATTGGTCGCCTTGGTCACGTGACCCGAAGTAGTCGGGATGCGCGTACGTACGGGCTGCGTAACAACCAGTGCCTGGTCTTGCTTTGTGTACGTTGTTGACTGAAGCCCTGAAGAGGCTTGCCATATAAGAGGAAGTCAATATTTGTTCTAACTCTGACCTCCTCCAATTAATGCACCATCTTGAAAGCCTCAAGTTGCTTGGTGTCATACAGAAGCACGCGCGCAAGTTGTTCTGCATAATTGTCCTCTGACACGCAGATAGCATCTCCATTGTCCCTTCGGTCAACTTGAATGGTCTGGTGTCCAACGATCGTCCATAAATGAAGGCTTCGATTTCTAACTTTTATTCAAATGATGTGAATCAGTGGCGGCTCCACAGGGGAGCCCGGGGGCCCGTGCCCCCTATTGAGTGCCTGTCCCCACAGTGGCCCCTGTTGGGACCCTATACTTAATACTACATACCTAACAACAAATGGTTACCCCATGATTAAAAGTCCAACGCCCCCTCCCCACTTGCCAAATCCTGGAGCCGCCACTGATGTGAATATATAATCACTGTTATCCGAGTTGTGTCGTTGAATGATGACACGGTTGGAAGGGGGGGGGGGTAATTTCGATTTTAAAAAAATGATGCAACAGTTGTTAGCATATTTATCGAACAAATGCAGTCAAACGAATACTACCGATAAGTTTTCAGTGGTCAAACAAGACGACCAAATCTTTTATGGCTGAGCCGGTGTTTGCTACTTTGCTTATTCCAATTTACATGGTAAACAGGCCACGGGGCCACTAAAGTTATTGGAAGTCACGCATATCACAAACTTCTGCTGTGCAATGGTTACACGGTAAACCAACAAAGCAACTCAACGATGGCCGTTTGAGCAATCACGCATACAAGAAACTCCTGTCATTGAAGTATCACTGGTTGATGCTGTCAGTGCTGGCGCCTGCAAGTTCTTGCACAATAAAGGCATACAACCAAAGAGTGAGAAACAGCTTTTCTCAAGTGCACGCGAATGAATGATTGAATAAAAGAAAGAGGCAACAAAGAAATTTGCAGTTTTAAGTGAGCTAGTGCATTAACAATTTTGTTGCTGTACGCAAAGGTTGTATTAATTTTAGGGTTGCCTGCATATGATGACCATATCCCCGTCTCCTAAACAGTGGCGTAGCGTGCACTTCTACCGCCGCCTCTGGCTCATGGGCTAATCCGCCGCCCCAAATTCATTCATATGAGATGGCTCATGTCTTCGCTCCAAAAAAATTTACATTTTTAAAATTTGCCACTCCTTCTAGAAATTTTGAAATTTACCGATTTACCACCCTGACTGAAAATCTCCTGGCAAGCAAAAAAGTCGTCGCTTCCAAAATTTGCCGCCCCACCATGTGTGCCGCCCTTGGCTATAGAGCCATGGGCGTAATTTCCGTAAACATGGGGGGACAGCGGGGGACGGTCCCCCCGAATAATTAGCTGGCGGGGGACAGAGTATCAATTATCCCCCAATGTTTTGGGCTATATGGTAAAAAATTCTATCCTACCTCATGATTAGATTAGATTAGTTAGATTAGATAAATATACTTCTAGGCCCTTTGTGGGCGCCGCTGCAGTCAGTGAAAACTCAAACATATATGTCCTGAATGAAAGACAACACGGGATGGGCTATCATGGTCTGGAAAGAAGTTCCACACGTTTGGTCTAAACGACCTGTCTCCCCATTTTAGTGGATGTCCCCATCAGACCGCAGGCGTGTTATATGATGATGATTTGATGCCAGAATTACGCCAAATCCGCATTCTCTCATTTCGGATGACCTTTTTTTGCTTGTCAGGGTATTTGAAGAGGGAAAATATAAAAATATCAGGATGACCTTTTTTGCATGCCAAGACGTGTGTCATGGGCAGTTTTAAGTCCCCACCATAATATGCAATATCCCCATAATGGAGGGGGACTTTTATATTTATGGGGTCAACTTTTGAAAAGTTATTCTATCCCCCCCAATGTTGACGCCAGGTTTACGCCACTGCTAGCGCCACAATAGCCATTGGGACGCTACACCTCTGCTCCTAAATACCGGACACCCGTGTAGGTGGAAAAATACAAACGCAACAAGTTGGACCAGGGACAAAATTTGCGTTATAATATTTTGTCAAATCTAATAAATTGTAACTTGATGATTTTACAAGTTCATTTCACACTTCAAATCCGTTTTCTCAACATTTACTTTTTGGATACGCCACTCTGGTCCTCATCGCCTCAAATAACATATATTGTAAATAAGGCAATAAAATTTTAAATATATGTAGGCCTAAACTGTACCATCCACAAAAAAGAAATAAAAGAAACTGTTACATGACTTTGTATTTATTTACTGGACTCGGCTGCTTCTATTAATATCTTGTTTTTTTAAATTGTATAATATGTACTTGAAAATTGCATCTCACTAGGCCTAATTCTCTTCCATGTAGTCAATAGATCAAGTGGGTCAACAGCATACGAGCTAATGCAAACCTTTGAAAGTATACAATGCAACTGAAAATACAGATACTTTTAAAAATTAATCTTATTTTGCATTTACGCAAGTAAAGCGTATTCCGACCATTTTGCTCTGAAACTCCAATAACAATAGAGAATCGCTTGTATACCTGGGTTTTGCTTCATGGAACTTGGCTTTTAAGCGATTTTGCCTTACTTATAGGATTTTTCAGACGCTTAACAAAGGTATGTCCTTGGCAAAATTTCAAAACGATAATTTTCAAGAAATTTCAATATATATTTATCTCATTTTGTCTTATTTGGCAAAATATGAATAATTTTGCCTAATATATTTGCCATATTTTCATTTGAATTGAATCAGAGCTTTTGTTTTGCCATTTATTCAAAATTCAGAAGATTCTTCTCAACTAGCGTTCGCCAGATGGCCTACTGTATTTGTTGATATTACATGCTGTGGCTTGGATCTCAGCACGTTCCAAAACCGCTGAAGTGGGCCGCGGTTCTAAAATGTTTAGGAAACACTGGTTTAGACTGCTTAATAATAGGAATTGGATTCCACAAGCATATGTTAGTAGTCCTATTTGTAGGAGAATTGTAGCCAAAATGTTGCATTGTACTAGTCTGGGAGTGACTTGCTTGCTGTATTTTGGTATCTTGCAAGAACATACTGCACACATGCATATCCGATATTGTCACAATTTTATCCCCGGACAAATAGGCAAAATACCACACAGTCCGGTTAAAAACGGACATCTGGCACCCCTGGTTGTATTGTATTGCAAGTAGCCGTTGATAAGGGTTTCAATAGGCATTATAGGGTTAATAGATGTCCACTGGAAGGAGAATAGGGCCTAGATTGGAATGTTAAATAGATTAGATTTGCATTGATAAAACTTAGCGAGTGCCCAATGATCTACCGTAGGCCTAGTTGTTTATTTTCATCACCGCATCTGCTTTGAACTTTCATCTTATCTGTTTTATTATTATATCCCTGCGGTCATCTACGGGAAGCAATTCTCACGTTCAGGGACACATTGTGGCGAAGAAGCAGTGAGATTCCGTATTAGAACTCGTCTAAATTAAATTCAGATGTCTTCGAGATAATCAGGAACAATTAGCTAAGATCTTCAATGGCCGTAGCAGCTCTAGGCTGTGTTTTAGACCCAGATGGTATCTGTTTTGATGTTTTAAGAGCAAATAAACTGAAATATTGAAACACTGATGAGATAGTATATGTACGGAAGCTGGATAAGGACACCACTTTGATTAGTAATAAAATTTGACAAAATTGAAGGACACTTCGTCTTAAGGCATAAAAATGTTGACAATTTTTTGTGAGCAAACTTTTATCTATGCAAATATGAAAATTGTTTATAGTTGAAAGGAGTTTACGTAGGTCTATTTGAATATATATATATATATATATATATATATATATATATATATATATTATATTATATATATTATTATATATATATACACAAAATTTCAATATATTAAAACAAAATGCCCTCATCCAGCTTCCGTAGATGACAGTTTTGTTGCTAATATACAGCCATACAGAAGTTATGTCAAACTGTAATCAATGAGTACTATACAAGTCTCTAATTAATGATTTCTATGTCTTCATTTTAAGATCACTCCCTTGCTAGCTCACTATGTAGAGCATTTGCTCTCCACTGAGTCTCGACTGAGATATTTTGTCCTCTCGGGTTTGCTCATAGGAGATTAGGAGATTAGGGATTTCAGGTGTCCACTGCAGTGTTGGATATTCAGGTGTCCACCCCTGTTTGGGACCCTATACTTAATGGTGTTGATTGGAACATTAAATTCAAATTAATATGATCCATTAATATGATCTATGTAGTTCTTTAGGTTTAACAATAACTAACTAACGTGCATTATTTTATCAAGACTCTATGTAAACTAAAATTTTTTAATTGATTGCAGTCACCTTGGTAACTTTCAATTGCAGAGGTTTTTGCAGTAATTTGCCTCTGTATAAATACGAATGTATATTAGTATGCATAAGGGGCTGGCGTTTTGAAAAGGTAAAAGTTTGATCATGGTAATAATAATTAAAATTTTCCTCATTCTCTGTAGAGAACCACAGATATGTAATTTTCTTACTAACTACTCCATAAAAGAAAGTGTGAAGAGGACCATATACAATAGATAAGCGGTCATTTATAATGGGCTTCGGTTTGATTGAGATAAGATTCACTAGATAATGACATCTAACTGAACTCCCAGTTCTTTCTGGCTGTTGCAGATCAGAATACCTTTGAATCATCGGTGGCAGGGTCGCCGAGAGAATTTGAGGACCCCTGTGCAAAACAGTAGTCACTTGCCCTCACCTGACAAGTCTGTAAAAAAGTTGATGACCTTTTTTGCTTGTCGGTCTTTTTCAAACCAGAATGTTCCGGATCCGATCCCTGCCGTTACCCGTAACGAACAAGTGTGAAAAAGTATTGATGACCTTTTTTGCTTCTCGCTCTTTTTAGAAAGGAGATTACTTAACATGATCGGCTCGGCTTCCCGCCATTCCCCGGGCCCCTTTACTCGTGATCACGAGAAGATGACCTTTTTTCCTTGTCGGTCTTTTTCAGGGTTCAGGCTACATCATCATCACCGGGCCCGCGCCCTCTGCAGGCCGCCGGGCCCCTGTGCAATTGCCCCTCACTGCCCCCCTATCGGCGGCTCTGATGAGGGCCTGATCGGTGGTCAAATGTTACTTACAGCAACAAGAAAATTTGTTATTTGCCGTAAATTCAATTGAAATATATTTGTTTGTGAATATTTTTTGCAAAATAGAGTATGCATTGTTTCATAGTTTTGTAGATCTCCAGAAGACACAATTTCTACAATTTTCAACGCAGGAGAATATTCCTACTAAGCCACTTAAGATCCAATTATTTTTATTCTTATTATTCTTATTATTCTTATTCTTCTTCTTCTTCTTCTTCTTCTTTCTTCTTCTTCTTCTTCTTCTTCTTCTTCTTCTTCTTATTATTATTATTATTATTATTATTATTATTATTATTATTGTTATTATTATTATTATTGTTGTTGTTGTTATTATTGTTATTGTTCTTCTTCTTCTTCTTCTTCTTCTTCTTCTTCTTCTTCTTCTTCTTCTTCTTCTTCTTCTTCTTCTTCTTCTTCTTCTTCTTATTATTATTATTATTATTATTATTATTATTATTATTATTATTATTATTATTATTATTATTATTATTATTATAAGCTCAGAGTGCATGCAGAATTTATTATATGATGCTATTATTTAAAACCCAGGCCTAATTGAATTTAGTCTTTGCAGTTAATCATAACTTAAACTGTCGACATAAAGATGTTTTTTCGTCTGTCGTAGAACACACCGAACGGCCATCTGGCAGAAAATGGATTCATGTCGTCACTTCTGCCACAGGGTCTGGTCATGACCCCCGACCAGTTTCAGCAGACGCTTTTGTTGCAGCAGCTCTGCCAGAATCAACCGAATCTCACTCTGTCCCAGCACGTACGCCAAATTTCTAGATTTCCACATTCACGTCAACTGACTTGCTTTCGACCTGAGTTTAGGGGCTGTCCATTAATTACGTCAACAATTTAGGGGAGGGGTTTTGAAAAAGTTTGACAGTTGTTGACAGGGGGAGGGAGGGGGGTCAAGAGAAGTTGACGTCAACAATTTCACTTTTTACAAATAATCAAAAAATAGGAAATTTCATGGAATACTACTTATTACAATGGAAAAAAGCATGATGGCAAAAAAGGTCATCACCACCACATTTTGAAACTCGATGAGGAAAAAAAGGGGAAAATGATCATCACCACAAAAATAATAACCTTGCTATTGGGACCTGTCATTGATCTTGGGGGGGGGGGGTCAAGAGTTGTTGACGTAATTATAGGGGGTAAGTGAAAGTTGACAGTTGTTGACAAGGGGGAGGGGGTCAATAATTGCCCCAAAATTGTTGACATAATTAATGGACAGCCCCTTAGCAGATATATTGTTTCGCATAGCGGTTCTTTTATTTACAGCAGTTAAATGTTTCATCATAATCATCATCATCTTGCTCTCTGCTAACTCTTTAGTGGCAATAGCTGAACACAAAACGTTTCCAAGAAGTTCTATCTTCTAGCTGTTAATTGTCATCCTTCTACCATTATCTCCTCAAGACTTTAGGTCTAAATTAAAAACCTTTCTATTCCAAAAGTCATTTCCTCCATAGCCTATAACAGCCTGACCCGCCACCTCATGGATACGCTGACCTTTGCCCGGCCGACAACTCACCTTGCCTATAGCTATTTCAAGAAAGATTAAGCGCATAAGAACAAGCAGCTACTTCGGTACTACAACCAAAGCGTTATATGAATTTACGAGATTCTTACTTACTTACTTCTATGAATGAAATTCCTTTCATGTTCATAATTATCTTCCCTGATGTTGTCCATCCACTTTTTCCTGGGTCTTCCTCTTCCTTTATTTCCTTCTATTTGAGTATAGAGTGCCTTTTTGTATGGTAGTCTCCTTTCATTAAATGTTTATCAGCTGGTAAAAAAAATTTGTAGGAGGTTATGATTGTGGGCGTCGATCCACTTAGAATATTGGGGGGCCCAAACCTTCAAAGTTAGGTACATGAAAAGCTGATATTGTCATTTCTCGTTATCCAGGTCAGGGACTGTCCATAAAGTGCGTCACGCTATTTTGGAAAAATTTTCACCCCTCCCCTAAGATTATGTCACAAATCTTGGACCCTCTTAAGGCGCATCAACCATAAATTACGTCACACAGGTTTTCTATTTAATACATTCAAGTTTCTCATCAAATTTTCAGCAGTAAAACAGATATTCAACTTCTGACAATGATAACTAATATAATTGAGACTTAAAATTTAATGTGCCTTGGGCAAAAAGTTGCTAATGAACAATTAAAATGTCTTTTACTGTACCTCCTATCAGGTATATTCAAAGTTTCCTTTATACTGAAAGTGTGACGTCAAACTGGCCCTTACCTCTCCCTCTGCCACAAGCTGTCACACTTTCTTAGACCCTTCCCCTCGAGCATGTCGTAATTTATGGACGGTCCCTCACTCCTGACTTGCTGATATTATATCCGAAAGTGGTATAAAATCAGCCATAATGCGTTATTTACTTAGGGTTTGTTCACAAATTTACTTCCGATGAAGCTATGTTAGTGTTTATAAAAGCAAATAATTCAGTTCTTCACCACTAATCAACAATCATTTTAAAACATATGCATGTACAGTGACTGTACCTTACTGGGTTGAGTAGTTCTATTCTATTCTATTCTATTCTATTCTATGCATGACAATTTATAGAGCGCCGTAAACATTACGAAGGCCAAAAACAAAAGCGCTTTACAGTCAATCTTCTTATCTCAAGTAAAGCTCTGAGCTCAAAATGCAGAGTAAAATGAAAATTTTGACAATTAAAAGAATCTAGGTTTCATGAGCAACATCGTAAAATATAACATATACAGGAAAGTGTTTCAATCTTTCAGAGTTCCTTCTCTACGTTGAAAAGCATCCGAATATGTTCTCACGTATTTGCGTTTTCCCTGTAAACTCGACTATCTAATTTAGTAATTTCAGCTCACAAGCTCACTGCGTCTTGACATCGTTCCCATGCTGACCGTTAAAATTAAAATGCCCAGTGTTTAACAAGAAATTGTCTCTTAAGCTATAGAAGTTTTTTTGGGGGGGGGGAATTTTAAGATTTTTTGGAGGGGACAACCCCCCACCTATCTGGTCCTGTATGCAACACTGCTCAAAGAGCAGACTGCACCAAATATTATAATAGAAAAATTATAACAGAAACGAAGGATATTTGTAGTTGATTATATTTATATTACCAGTCAATGCAAATTAAAGAAAATAAAATTGCCTTTCTTTACATACCCGTCGGAACGAATTTTCAGCAGGGGGTGCAGATTTTCTCCAATAAAAGCAGTAGCGTCATTTCACACTTTTCTTGGGGCAAGATAATTTTTTGCAAATTTTGGCAATTTTTGGGCCAATTTTATCAAATTTTGGCAATTTTTGGGCCAATTTTATCAAATTTTGGCAATTTTTGGGCCAATTTTATCAAATTTTGGCAATTTTTGGGCCAATTATAGCTGGAAGGGGGTGCCGATAGGGTGCAGACCATCTTCTTTCCAGGGGGTGCAAATGCACCCCCTAAATTTTTTCAGGGGGTGCAGCTGCATCCTCCCACTTCGTACGGGCCTGTACATTAGTGATACTAACATCGTATATTTTAACTTTATAAATGCTGCAAGAAGTTAAAACACATATGTGGGTTACATGTCAGGCCATCAGTTCTTAACCATGACTTTGCTTTTGTAGGGCAAGCAGAAGGTTGATCCAGTTGCTTTGCAACAGATTGGCGAACAGGTGAAAATGAACGTGATGCTACAGTTACAGAACCAGGCGGCAGTGACCGACCTGATCTCAAAGGGTATTCACCGAGGCAGGGGTTGCCAGATGCTGACTCCCTGGCATTCCAACTTCAGTTGCAGGTGCAACAGCAACAGCTTGTTGCTCAGCTTCAGATGGTGCAACAGCAGCTGATGCTGGCTCAACGACCGTCTCCGCTGCCAAAATCTCAAAGTGAGTCTGAGATGTTGTATCTAAGTTTGTTCAAACTGTCTAAACAGGTTTTGGCATCAGTCAGTCAGTCAGTCAGTCAGTCAGTCAGTCAGTCAGTCAGTCAGTCAGCCAATCAATCAATCAAGAAAGAAAAATTTTTTTAGTGCAAGGGTTGTGGACAAATGGAACAGTTTGGACGAGGTGGGAGTGACAGTGGAAACAGTAAACGGATTCAAAGGCTATCTCGACAAACTAGGTTATAGAATACAGTTAGTTACATCAGTGGTTTTCACACAGGCTTACTTGGCCTCCTAAACCACTTAAAATCACATTATTATTATTATTATTATTATTATTATTATTATTATTATTATTATTATTATTATTATTATTATTATTATTATAATTAATCATTATTATTATTATTAGTATTATTATTATCAAGCAGTCAGTCAGTTAGCCAGCCAGTCAGTCAGTTAGTCAGTCAGTTAGTCAGTCAACTTCTAAGGCCCACTATCCTGAAGTCTGGGGCATCAGCTGATGGCACACAGAATTAGAACCAGGTCAAGCCAGAAAGGTTAGTCACATTGGTGGGTGAGTATAATCATGCACGATAGCATCCTGCAAATCAATGAACATACTTTGTGTTTAGGTAATAGTTGTTTTCCTGTGAGAGTAAAAACTTTTATTTACATTACAGATTTAGCTTAATTTTATGATAATTAAATATAATAATAATAATAATAACAATAATAATAATATGAGGCTTAGAGTGGTTTAGTAGGTCTATCTTGTGTGAGAACCAATATGTTTTACCTGGCCATTCATTTACATTTTGGTCTTGCTGTGTAATCTCATTATCTATTCTCTTGTCCTCTGGTAGGTTTATTCCTGTATTCTCCTCTTTTTTTGAGTCTTTGAATGACATCAAAACTTTGCATGATGTCATATGTCTTCAGTTCAGTTTGACTGTATTTATGTTCTAAGGTTCACAGAATTTTATATCCATTGGTTGAGATGTCTCTTTCTCTTATGCAGCTGAAAATAAAGAACATTTTGATTTTATTTCTAAAATACTCGACATTGTCTTACAAAATGATATTATTAATATCACATCGGTTATAGCTGGATTTTAGGATAGATTTAGACAAATTTAGAAGCTGAACGGGCATCGGTAGTTAATTCCTTCCTTCTAGTTAAAGACAGTTTTTCTTGCCCTTCAATAAAAACAATAAACTAGGAATGATCAACTCTCATTTGCAGTGTGTCTATTTTGATATTTAGTTTCACTTTCTGTCAGAAAATGGAAAATATCGGGTGCAGTAAGCTTTGTTTATTTTAGGTGTTCTAAGTCATTATGTTTCTTCTGACATTGTCTTGGTGTTAGAATACCAGGCTGCAGTAACGTACACATTGACATACTGAGTTAAGTTCTGACATTGATTTTTCATCTCTTTTCATTCGCCCGACGTAAATCCATCGACGGGTGCGTTTTTGTTTGACGCGTCGTCGAATAAAGACTGTCGGATGTGTTTTTCAGTCGCTTCTCCCGAACAGAACTCTCCTCCTTCGGCCGACGGCGCTAGCTCTAACGGAGGAGACTGGATACACTCTTTGTTCGATCACAGTGTTTGCCAATGGCCTGGCTGCGATACAATGTGCAAAGATTTATCCAGTTTTGTCAGGTTAGTCGGTACTTCGCCCGATAGAACTTGGAGTGTATTTGTTAAATCTCGAATGTTCTCTGGCTCTGTTTGCAGAGGTGCTTTCCGTGATTTTGTCATGTGTTCGGTCGTGAATTCGTCGGCGATTGTCACATGGCTGCGTCGAATCGATGGTCTTTTAAAATTACTGTTTGGACTTTGGGCAGATTCGTCGGTTTATCAATTCTGCAACATCTGGTGTTTTAATCATGATTTGTCTGTGGTGGATTATTCTCGTCGATGTTGTCCATCTGCATCATTTGCCTTTAGTTCAGTGCATGCAAACTAATGCAGTGCAAACAATAAAGGCATTAGCAGGCATTACTTTAAGCTATTCTGCTAATAATTACGTAGTTAATGAGTTTTGCATTTACATTGTGTGCGTGTGTGATAAGAAATAATGCTTTGTGTCACACCATATCTGTACTAAGGGTTGAAGCTGGAGACACAGGAAAGAATAATGTTTTATTTACTCTGTTTATGAAATTTCCCCTCTAATTATTGTAATGTACTTTGCAAGTGTGCTAACATGGTTCTGTAAATAAGTAAACAAGTAAATCTTGTGAATTTATATAGAAATTTTAAAAGTAGTACTGCAGTAGCTACTTCTTCTCCTCCTCCTCCTCGTCCTCGTCCTCCTCCTCGTCCTCCTCCTCCTCCTTCTTCTTCTTCTTCTTCTTCCTCTTCCTCCTTCTTCTCGTCCTTCTCCTCCTCCTCCTCCTTCTTCTTCTTCTTCTTAATGTTCTTCTTCTTCTTCTTCTTAATGTAGCTGTTTATAGTTGAAGTCAATTAATGATAATAATACGGTCTCATAACATTGATTAAAATTGCAAATTGTGAAGAGGATGCTCGGTGGAGCAGTGGTTAGCGCACTGGCCTGCGAATCTTGAGGCGGTGGTTCAAGTCCATGGTTCAAGTCCCCGTAGTGGTAGAAATTTCTTTGGGGGGGGGGGCGGAAGATGGCAGAGTGGGTTACGTGCTGGAGCGTCAGGCTGACGGAGCGGGTTCAAGCCCCATCGGTGCCCCTAGTGACTCACACAGGCAGTAATGTCTTCTAAGCCACTTTAAATCATGCTAAGTTCATGCTTAGAGAAGTTAAATTGTTGTTGTAGTCATCTGAAAGAATCTCATTCACTCAATGACAAAAGTGCCGCGCAACTTCGTGTTCAAGTGCAGATGGTCACACAGTTGGAGATTCAGGTTATGCCATCTTTCACTTCAAACCAAAATGTTGCACTATAGTGACAAAGGATGTGAAATTTTTAGGCTTAAGGAGGTACTGTGTTGTCCAAAAGAGCAGTGTTTTATACAGGCCTGTTAGGAGGGGAGATTCCCCCTGCCCAAAACCTCAAAATCCCCCCTCCCAATCCCAGCACTTACACACATTTTGCATCGAATTGTGTCCTTTCCCCTCCAACCAAGTTGACTTTCCCCCGAAAGCCTCAATTTCCTCCCAAAACACTGCATAAGAGTCAATACATTGACTAGATTTAACCTGCAATTAAAAAGAAGGCACTGTCCAAAAACCATACCGTAGTTTCTCATTTATATTACTGTACTATATTGTCAATTTGATAATGTAATGTACAGTACTTAAACAATACCCTTTTGTGATTGGATGTTGCTATAGGTAGTAAGAAAAACTAGTGATTATATTCTGAGTTATTTTCTGGCCTCTGTAATCAGAACCATGAATTCGTATTAACTTATAGATTAAGACCTGGGCATTATGATTTCACTCTGGGGCGGCCATCGACTGATGTGAAGTGGATTATTAAAATGGCGCTATAGAAGTTGTTTAGTTCGTCAGTTAGAGTTGAATAACAAAACTGGTTTGTTCATGATAACAGTATGTGAAATGTAATGATCAATTCCTAGAACAAGAGCCCAATTACAGTGGTTCACAATTTAACTTTTCTGTTCAAGCATAGAGAAGTAAATGCTAGTTCTCACTTTGCACTTAAGAACAATAAACTGTTTTAACATTGTGAAATATTTTTACTGTCCTCACTCCTCACCGTTTATTCGCTTTCCAGTTTTCTTGATGTTTCCTGTATCCAGGCCCGCCGAGAGAAATTCCGGGCCCCTGTGCAGAAGGGCCGACGGGCCCCTGACAAGTCTTAAAATTCCTGATGACCTTTTTTGCTTGTCACCGTTTTTCACACTCTTTTGATCTCCTCGGCGCCCAGTCCCTATGCATATAGCATGGCGACCTCCTTTTTTGTGTCATTACTGTAAATAATTAATACATCTTCATCATCGGCCCGGGCCTCCTCCAGGCCGCCGCCTGACCCCTGTGCATTTGCTCCTCCCCTGCCCCCTCTCGGCGACCCTGCTTGTATCCAAACCTAGAAATGAAATTGGTAAGAGGGCTTTTTCTATTTCTGGCCCAAAAATCTGGAACTCTCTTCTCCCGACTGTCAGATCTTCCAATAAACTGAGTATTTTTACAATGGATTTAGGCTTAGAACAAATCTCTTCCAATTAGCATTTCCTCCATAGCTCTATCTTGCTGTTTCACACTTTGACTGATCTCTGGAATTACCTGATCTGTTTCCGATGGATTTGGAGTACCGTCGATTGATACCTTTGAGTGGTGCTATAAAAGTGCACCATTGTTATTATTGTTATCACGTGCATGAGTTCAATAGTTGTAGAAGTGATTTTTCAACCTGTCCTGTTTCAATTTACAGCTTTCTAAAGCTAAGGACCAGCTTCGTGCAATGACTCAACATCTGTGTTCAAAGTCCTGTTCGCCTCCTTTGGGTTTGCCCAGAACAGCAATGCCGTGCCCGACTCAAGAAGATGGCAAACTCGATGGGAATTATCGTACACCATCGGTAACACTTTTCATCAAAACAGTTCTGTGATAGATTGTTCCTTATTGCAAGAGTGGTGGACAGATGGAATGAACTGGACAAGAAGATAGTAATGGCTACGAGTGTGAATGACTTTAAATCAAACCTCACCTAGTACAATAATGGTGCAATAAACCTAGTACCATAGGATACTAGATTTGGATTGGTGCATCAATGGTTCTCACACAGAGAAGACCCTACTGAACCACTTTAAACCTTGTTAATAATATATTTAAAAATAAATAATAATAATATTATTATTATTAAGATCATAGATTGAGTTTTGCATTCTAAATTGTTATCTTTATGTGATACAATTATGTGGTTCAGTGGCACATTGTATGGATGGTTTACTAACAAGTTTTTTTAAGTGATCACTGATCAATCATTAATTCATATTTTTCAATATAGTTATTAATAAATGCATACTAGTACTCATATTTCAATTACCTCCTTTGGGTTTGCCCAGAACAGCAGTGCCGTATTCTTGTGATCTTCCATGCTTTAACGTCAAATAATGGTACTCTGCCTGCCACAATAAAATGATTAGCTCACTGAAAGTTATTTCAAATTTAGATCGTGTTTTAAACTATTTTTTGATAATACTCCATTACCTTCTTAGTGCTGGAACCAAATCTTGTCATACTGACTCTGTGGGATCAACTAAATAGACTAATGCAGACGTTATTTCTGAGAACTTCTTGCTAGAGAAACTGTATGACTATGTTTAGTATGTTAGTATTCTATACTAACACGGAGCTTTTCTGGTACAGTTGGTACTCACATAAGGTTAGTTATACATGTCATGGTTAGGCTTATGTATTTGTTTTTGGTTATGTATTTGTATATGGTTATGTATGGTTATATATTTGTCTATGCATTTTTGCAGCCATTCAAAGATCTGACGCATGATAAAGACCATGGAACAAGATCTCTGCCCGCTGGCTGCTACCGACAAATGCAAGGATTTTACAGCGTCTGTTCAACTTCTGCAAAGTTTAGCCACATATCATCGCTCTGTTCCTCAGCAGATACTCTTCTGCCAAATTCTCTTACCTCCTTCACTGGCTTTCCTACCATTCCCAGCATCACTCCAAGTGCCATGTCCCAGGAGTTGACGCCCGATCCTGTGGGGTCCGTCCACCAGGCGCCTCCCTATGGTGAATCGATCAGAAGAAGGATCTCCGACAGAAGTAGTCTGCCGCTCTCAGCAGGCAAGGACTTCAGCTTCTTTCATAGAATAGCCAGTGTTTATTCTAGCCACCTTGACATTGGGGGATTTGAAATGGATCTTGAAATGTTTGGGGGGACAAGGTCTGAGGGGAAATTGGAGGAGAAATTTACATCCCCCAGCCAACATATAAAAATTGGGGGGATTTTAAAACTTGGGGAGAATTCTCCCAGAGAAGGCCTAGAATAAACACTGAGAATAGTGTCAAAAGCCTGATTCCTAAAATCTATTGTAAATTGGCATGAAATTATTATTATTTTTATTATTATTATTATTATTATTATTATTATTATTATTATTAAACTTGACAATTTCTTGAGCGCTGTAACATAGCTAGGCAGCTGATAAAGTCAAAGGCGCTGTACAGGGAACGAAACGTTAAACAAATGCGTCTTGAGATGTTTTAGGAACCGATCCGGAGAGGTCTCGGTTGTCACAGCCTTCGGGAGCAGATTCCACGACGAAATTGTTATTTATCAGTGCAAAAATTAATCATAAGATTAAAACATTTGATCAGTGGCATTGAGATTGGCAGTGGTTATCCATTAGCAAGTTTCTCACACAATGACAGACATTTCATTTGAGTAATCAAAATTAATTATCAGCAATCTGTAGATAATTTTTCTCCAGTAATAATTGTAAAACACATCGAGAGATGCAAAATTTCATGTTTAAAAAACAAAATTACATAAAGAAACGTTTATAATGGGCCAGACTCCAAGATTGAAGTCAGCTTATTGTTTCGTGGTTAAGAAATCTATTAATTATCGGAGATATCTTAGGCATATATTTCTTTTATGCATATTTAAATCTAGGACTCTAATATCTGCAATGGTCTTTACCATTAGCTTTGTTTTTCTATTCTGCCGTGATTACAAAATGATGCCATGTGACTCTTATGCTCAATTTAAGTGACTCTTGATACTCAAACTGATTGTCCTTCATGTTTGACATCACCAACAAATCGGGACGATTTAATCAATGTAAACTTCCTGTTCGATAGTTTGGAATGCATTATCATTAGCCTACACTACACTATGTCTAGGAATAGGCAGCTACTGCGTGTTATGGGCGGAAGATGGCAAAGTGGATTACGCGCTGGAGCGGTGGCCGACGGAGCGGGTTCAAGCCCCGTTGGCACCCCTAGTGGCTTTAACACAGGCAGCAATACCTTCTAAGCCACTTTAAAATAAATCACACACTATGGTTACTTTTGGAAGTGCTAAAGAAATTATGAGATTTTACTTACTTACTTACTTGCACTTCAGACTTTGTCAGGATTGTACTTAACTTGCGCAATGTTGATTAGAGCACGTGCGATTATACTGCACTTTGTCACTTTAGAAATGAGCAAATGCGGCAATTTCTATCGCTATTCTGACGTTCGGCCGCCGTTTACGTACGCTGCTCTCATAAAGCAGGTAAGCCACTTCATTGTTTCAGATTCTTTCACTATAGTAGCCATTTTTAAAAATTATTTTAAAAATAATTAGAAAAATGTTTACTTAAAATTTTCAGATTTGATTTCTTGGCTTTGTGGCAAACAGAGGAAAATGGCTTTTCGAAAGTAGGCTCTCTTGTGCGATTTCTTTAAGTTTATTCTGCTTTGTGTACTTTCCTACATTCTACTGGTCTTAAAACACATCTGTTTGACTTGGCTTATCCCCTTAGAATGCTCTCCCGCCGTTTCGGACTGATCTTCTGTCTTGACCTGGCTCTAATTCTATTTGGATTTGGTGTGCCATAAGCTGATCTATCTATCTATCTATCTATCTATCTATCTATCTATCTATCTATCTATCTATCTATCTATCTATACATGACGATTTATAGGGCGCCGTAAACATGACGAAGGCCAAAGACAAAAGCGCTTTACAGTCAAAAAGCTCAATTATACGAGATCTTAAATATATAAGTGCTTCTTAAGCTTGCATGCAAAAGTCCCAGCCAAGGTGGCCTTGGTCACTTTGTCCGGAAGCGCATTCCACATGCCCTGGGCATTATGATAGTGGCGCTATAGAAGTTGATTGATTAATTGATTGATTATTTTACTGCTGTGTTATTTAGTGGCATGTTCTGTTCATAGCTACCTATCATGCGTGATTTGATATGATCGGTTACTAATATGCAATATCTCTATCTCTGTAGGCCATTTTGGAGTCTCCTGGTAGACAGTTGACGTTGAATGAGATCTATCAATGGTTCATGAGAACGTTCGCATACTTTCGTAAAAATCAACCAACATGGAAGGTCAGTCGTGGCTAAGTTAGAAACTTTGTTGCAAATAATAGTAGCTATTACGTACTTCCAGGGGCGTTTATCGGTATATATACCCCACAAAATCAGGCTATCTTAAAGTTTTTAATGTGTTTTTTAGGGTTTTCAACGTTTTTAAGATTTATACCCCCCACATCACATTATACCCCCAAATCAAATTCCTGGCTCGACTGCATATATCACACACACACACACACACACACACAGCACATAAGAATAAGCAGCTACTACTGTACTACTTTCAAAAGCGCTATATAAATTTACGAGATTTTACTTACTTGCACCCACACACACACAGTGCACGTGCACTATGGCTATTCAAGTACTTTTTATGATCTGCAATGGCACAATCTGTGTCATTTTGAATGCTCGTAAATATTTTGAAGCAGCATTTCACATAATTCATTAGGCTCATTTTTCTCGGGCATTTATACTTTTGGCATCTTAGCTGTGAATATATGAAAGTTATTAGATTAGGTTAGAGAGAGAGAGAGAGAGAGAGAGAGAGAGAGAGAGAGAGAGAGAGAGAGAGAGAGAGAGAGAGAGAGAGAGAGAGAGAGAGAGAGAGAGAGAGAGAGAGAGAGAGAGACAGAGAGACAGAGAGAGAGAGAGACAGAGAGAGAGAGAGAGAGAGAGAGAGAGAGAGAGAGAGACTGCTTGATTTGAGTGACAGTTTGTCATTCTCCCATTTGAGGTCATCCATTACTACAGTAGTACTTTTGTGTGATGGACCTGATGGTACGAGCGGGTACTACTTACCGGAAAGTCTTAGAAATGGTTTCTATTTTTCTTGAATCATTACATTCAAACATTGATAATTATAATTTTACATTTTTAACTGTATCCTTTGCTGTCTCTCTCTATCCATTAGATTTTGATACATTTTAGTTTTGTGTGTAGACCAAACGTGGCTGTTTTGGCTTCTATTATGATCACTGCATAGGATTTTATACAAACGTTTTACCATGCATAGTTTTGTGTACCAGAAAATAATTTGAGAGAAAACATTGACCAGTACCGTACTCATTTTTGGATATGTTGGTAACTTTAGGTTGGATTCAACCTTCTGTAGGGTCATAATGCTGATGACTCAAAAGTTATACGCTAATTAGAATTTTTATAAAAGTCAAAGTGCTTCCTGAGCCTCACGGGCTCATAGAGCAGCGCTGATCTCCGTTGCGATAACCCGGTCTTAGCCAGGCGTGCAATGCCAAGGATACGGGGCTAGTGCATCGTATAGTGTACCTGTTTGACTTATCACAGTCATTTTACCACTGCTCCTCATTTTACCACCGCCCTCTAGCGAGCAAGGCTGAGTCGACATTAGGGCTCCTGCGGGTCTCGAACCCACGACCTCGTGCTCTATCATCCAACTTTGTTGCCATTCTGCTAACTTTCCACCCCATTTAGAATGGGAAATAATTACTGGAAATTCTGACTTTTGTCACAATAAAAAAATGAATGCGCCATATGGGGTAGGACTCCACGTTAGAATTCTTCCTTGGCTAAGAGTTTTTAAAAAATTGATTACAAATGAAATATTGACCGTGGTCGGTTGCATTCCAACCCAAGTCCATTATTCATCAATTTTTTCTATTGGGCTGTCATTTCATTTCAGAATGCAGTACGTCATAATTTGAGTCTTCATAAATTCTTCACTCGTGTTGAAAATGTGAAGGGTGCAGTTTGGACGGTTGACGAAACTGGAGAAATATACAATCGAAGATCTCAAAGCTTCCAGTCTAAGTTAAAGTAAGCTATGATAGCAGACGGTTTGCTCCTCCAGCAGGGACGGGGGCTTACCTATGCTGGGCCCCCCACAGAATAAATATTCAGGCTCCCAAGGATCAAGGATGTGGGAGACAGTGGTGGTTTCAGGATTTCTTGGTGGGGGGATTAAATGAATTCATAGGAAGTTGGTGGGGGGGGGGCGGATGAAAAGGGAAGGAAAAAATCAATAAACTTTGCCAAAAAAGACTGACAAAAGAAAAATTTTCCCCTAATTTACTACACTTTTACTGAAAAATAGGTTGACAAGCAAAAAACATAAAAAGGTCATCTGCAGTTTTCCCCGTAGTCTTACTAGACCTTTACCCAAAAATAGGTAGGTTTGACAAGCAAAGAGAAAAAGAAGTCCGGTGGGGGATGCATCCCCACTCATCCCCCACGTGGAACCGCCACTGGTGAGAGATGTGACTGCAGAACATTGATCCTTTGGATTGGCCCCTGTGCTGGGATATTTCTAGGATTGTGAATTTGGGGGGTGTCGACCTCAAATTGGGGGGTGTCCAGAGCTAATTAGTATGCATTTTGTATGCATACCATTGTCACATTACCAAATTTTGGAGGTGTCGACCTCAAATTGGGGGTGTTGGGGGAGTGTTGGTGGGGGGGTGTAAAAATATCCCTGCCCCTGTGACCGCCGGACCCCAGCATTTGCGGACTTTGTGATGCCTGGCTCCAGCCCTGCCTCTGGTTTCATAGAACACTGCAAAATTGTAGCATGGATTTGATTCTTTCTGGAGTATTAGAAATAGCAAGCATGCATCCAAGATGTGCTTGCTGTGAAGTCTAGGAAGATATATTATATCTAAAGGAATCTCGTATTATCAATATTTCTGATGATATGTCATGCTTGTCAACAATCATGAGGCTTAAAATGTGAAACATTTTGGGGATCATGTTGGTCAATCAGCAGATGAGCAGTTTTAAGCATTTTCCATGTGCAAAGGGGAAATACTTTAGAAAAGTGCACATTACAGTGAATAACCTAGGAAGTCCTTAATAATAATAATAATAATAATAATAATAATAATAATAATAATAATAATAATAATAATAATAATAATGCACTTCTATAGCACCAGTTCTAATACCTGAGGTTATCAATTGATGGTACTTCAAATCCATCCGCAAAAGACCAGGTCATTCCAGAGATCAGTCAGAGGGAGAGAGTAAGACCGACTATGGAGGAAAAGCTAATGGAAAAGCCTTAGCTATATGTCTTGGAAAACTGCATTACTGGTATTTCGCTCAACGGATATTATGGCTTATTGTATTGTGTTTGTTTTTTTAAAAGACTTATTTTTATAATTCATTTGAATAGAGAGGAGAAGTTTTCAGTCAGCCATCAAATGTTTCAGCACTTACCAAATATGGGCAGCTACTTGGATAACTTTATGTCAAATGCGAAGGTGAATACCAATTTGCAGTTGTGCATCATTATAATATAAAATGACTTGAAACCTGTAATGCAGCTGATCTCTGTGATTTAAACATTTTCTTAACTTCAGTTTATACTTAATTTGTAAATTGAAGAAATCAAGTTAACAGGATAAGACATTTGTCATTCCAAATTTTGTATTTGAAGCCTGTTACTATAGATTAACAGTATGTGCTAGTCTCAAAATTTGCAAGTTGTGGGAACTTTTCCATCACCATGGACTTATAAATACAACACTTGCAATGGTGTAAATTTTTTAGTCTTTTGTTCCTCAACTGAACTCGTTCTCCTTTGATTACTTACTCTTTTATCCAGAAGCGTAGCTGTTTGGGGTTGTTCAAACAACCTCATTTCAAAAAATATGACCAACGCAATTGACGTAAATCCGTTCACTTTTTGTTGAAAGAGGGGTGTAGTCAGGGTGCGATTTGTGACATGGAGCAGTGGGGGGGGGGGAAATATATCGAGCTTGGGGGTATGTAGTTGTTGGGAAATGTAGCAGTGGGGGGATGTAGTGGTGGGGGATGTAGCAGTAGGGAGAAGCAGTTGGGCAGTGGGGGGAAGATTCCAACTTCCCAACCTAAAAATCGCGCCCTGGGTGTAGTGGGGGTCGGCCGCGGCCCCCGTTGGTGTTCAATTGCATAGTGCCTCCAGTTAACAACCCCACTTTGCATAAGCTGGCTATGCCAATGCTTTTATCGATTTATTTGATTCAATTTGCATTGAATTTCTTTCGTTTGGTTGCGTCGAGATTGCGGTTGGAGAGCAACTGGTAAAATCCGAACTGGATGAAGAGGATGAGGACTACTCTAGGCGGAAATGCTTCATTCCGCCATCGAATGGATATCAGTCACCACGGAGTCACTCTAGTGAAGATTACAGGTAACAGGGAAGAGATTGTCAGGCTGGCACGTTACTTCACATGATAAATATATTTCCGTGAATGATTCAAAGCATGCAAGACCTCTGCTGTGAAAGAACACGATATCAACACTAGGAAATAAATTTTGTTTCTAAGCAGCAAGATATTAAGTGATAAATCTTTATATCAGAATTCAAGAATTTCTTATTACTGTATCCTGCTGATGGTAAACTATAGTTATGCATATATTATTATTATCATTATTATTATCATTATTATTATTATCATTATTATTTTATTATTATTATTATTTTATTATTATTATTATTATTTTATTATTATATTATTATTATTATTATTATTATTATTATTATTATTATTATTATTATTATTATTATTATTATTGCAGTCTCTAGATTGCACCACTTTGAAGTTGACCAGTAGCTCATTAGAGACAAAATTGAGTTAAGCTTGCAATGCAGTAGCATCTACGTTAGTAGGCGTTTTTAAATAAAATAGTTTGAGCTGCATTATAATTAATTTATAATTATCTTTTAAGCATATTAGATAATTAGATCTCCATGTAACCTGTTCCAGTTTTATTGGGGTAGAGATATCAGGTCAGGTCAGGTTTTCGCCCTCCAACTGTGTCCAGCTATCAACTTCACCATAACATCTCTCCAAAGTTCTCTGTCCTTTGCTATTTCTTCCAAAGCCATTCAGTGTCTTCCGTCAGTTTTTCCATTGAGATTCAGCCCTGCCATGTGCAGATCCTCTTCCAATCCGTCCAACCATCGTCTTTTCGGTCTTCCTTTAGATCTTCTTCCCTCTGGTTTGTAGTTGAAAATTCGTTTTGGGTTTCTTATTTCTTCCATTCTGAGTATGTGTCCGGTCCATTTCATTCTTCTCTTTCTGATGACTTCCATGATGCTCGATTGCAGTGTTCTCTCTCTAACTTCTTCATTTGTTATAAGTTCTTTAATTGTATGCATAGACATAAAGAATGTTTGAAATGAATATGCTGATCATCATTCTGGAATATTGGTTGGATTTTGATTCACTAACGATTTATTAATGTTGTTGCTGTGACAGACAAAACGACGAAGCGTCATTCTGTGTCACAGAACAGGTGCAACCGACTGACAACATGATCGATTCGGAGAGCGACATCGGAGCGAGATCTTTGCATAATCAAGACGAAGATCCCGATCATCGTAATCATTCTGCCGAAGACATTCGTATGATTTCGGCGAATATTCTAGTGGCAACAAACTCCACATTCAAGTTTCAAGAACAGATGATGAATGACGAAAAGGCGTTTTCGACATTCAATGACCGCCGTGAAGAGACTTTTGGCCCAAATCTACAGCCGCAGTGATTCACACACTTCAACTGTTTGGAGACAGTCTTCTTGACTGCATAGGCATGTCGGAATCTCTTACACTGAGTGAACATGAAGGTAATTTGGAATGGCTGAACAACCAAAGTTCACTGTTAAATGTCAACCGGCGGTGTTTAATATCATGACACGAGTTCAGCTGTCAGTACGTTCAGCTGTCGGTAGGCATTTATAAGCTTGTGGGGGAATTTGTCTGGCTAAGGAGCAAACTGCCCGAAGTCAAAAGACTGGTAACTGGGCTTTATCCTTATTGACAATGGATGATTGCTTGAGGAAACTATTTGAAGAAAAAGATAATGCAGAAGTAAGAAACCAAGATTTTCAAACACACACACATGTATACATATATGAGCAGAATGCGTGTGATAACTGGGTCAATATTATATGTCATTAAACATAGGAGAAGGGTGACCAAGCAGGCAACCACATATATGTATGGATAGTATTAACTATTAAAGATATGAAAGAACTTGGATTAAAGCATCGTGCTCAGGATGTACCGGTATACATGATAGCCATGGAGATGGCAGCAGATACCGGGTAGACATTCTCAGGGCTGCCGAGATGGTGAGGCAGGGGGCAAGTGCACAGGGGCCCGGCGGTCTGGGGGGCGGGCCCATGATGAATACGTATAATTAAAAGGGTGATAAGCAAAAAAATGGTCATCAAGAAATTTGATTCTGCACAGGGGCCCGGAATTTCTCTCGGCGGGCCTGGACATTCTGATCTCGTCGCAAATCAAGAATGAGATCAGTGTTATAATTTGTGCATAGGGAATAAGGAGCTACTTCCGTGCTTCTTTTGAAAGCGCTATAGAAGTTGACGAGATTTTACTTACATACTTACTTGTTGGTGGCTGGAATGCCGTTTGTGTCTGCCTAAGGAGAACATGAGGGGATTTAATTGATTATTATTATTAATATTAATATTATTATTATTATTTTATATGGATGATTATGATTATTTTTCAGCATAGAATGCACTTCATTAGTAATTCTCGAGTTAAAGACTGAACGCCTATTAAGCAGTTAACCAAATAACTGCCTGGGTTACAAGGTTTAGGAGTTTGACAGTGTTGAGGGAGTTTGGAAATTGTATTAGACATTACTGATGCTGAAGTAATACATTTGTTGTTTTAAATGGATAGGTGTCGTTAGAACAGCTAAATAGTTTGTTCTGTATTTTGCAATCCGTAGCCTATAAGTTTAGCTTGCCTTAACCCCTTAACTGGGCAACTATTTGTAGCTCAATGTAAAATGGATGAGTGTTACTCGGGGCACCCAGTTAAGGGGTTAAGTAAAAATCATTTGGTCAACTTATCTATAAATGGCATATATTGTGAATTATTATTTTCACTAGGCTGTTCTTGTGTGTAAAACATTGACCTAAGTTATTTGTCTTGAGCAGTTTGTCATGTTATGGTGTAAACAGCTTTAAATTTATTTGAGGATTTAAGCAATAGTGAAGACTCAGTCCAACAGTTTGAGAGTACCTTTGCCACGCAAGGTAGAGACTGTATGGAATACTGGAGAGGCTTGGGAACCCGTAATTTTGTGGACTATCTTCCCCCTTCCTTGCAGCATTGCATACAGTCTCCTCTGCCACAGAGGGGATTTTCTGGGGGCATGGTAAAAATTGCCATTGCATTATACACCGAAGTGCAAATTTTTGGGGAACTTAAGATTTTGGAGGGGAATTCCTCCCTAACCGGCCTGTATGCAATACTGCTTCCCCGCTTTATTTATACATTTGAAGATGCTAATTTTATTGATTTTTGCATTTATTATTAGGCCGTGAATTTGGCATACTTTCAAATAGGGTCAGTTTTCCCACTATGTCAGAGCACTTGGGTGAAAAAGTGGGGGGCCCAACCCTATACTTTCCCTCTTCCCTTTAGTAGCCTCTCCCAAAAGGGAGAGGGGGCGTGAACCTAGAGGCCTAATAGAAGTTTACGCCTATGTATCGTACGCAGAAAAATGTCAACAGTTGTGTAGTTTGGACTATTCTTTCTTGTGAATGTAAAATGGTAAAATCATGACAGAATTGTGAGTTAGGACTCGTACTATTTTTTGATGTGTTGTCTCAATGTTTTGCAATTTTATAAATAATGCACAGTATTCTCAGCAATGACGATCAATATGATGATGATGATGATGATGATGATGATGATGATGATGATGATGATGATGATGATGATGATGATGATGATGATGACGAAGACTGCATGATAATTACATTATTATCGGTGTAATTTATACTAGAGCTTCATATTAAATATCTCTTTTGTGACTTTATTTTTCGAGAAAGATTAGACATGTACTTTTATATTCTCAGTCATTATTGTAGTTGTTATGCCTGTGGACTGCAACATATGTTTGGTATTTTTGTTTAAGTTAGATCCGTTTTAACGCCTGCTTTTATATTCTTTACTGCGATGGCCGAAAGTTGAGTTCGTTCCATAGGCTAATTGCAGCAACAACAACAGCAGCAACAACAACAACAATAATAATAATAAAAATAATAATATATGTGATTTAAAGTAGTTTAGGAGGCTAAGTAAACCTGTGTGAAAGCCACTGTAGTAACTCTCCACATTGTGGTTTATATGGTTTATGTGGTTTATAGTTAAGATTTATACCCACCCAAAATATTTATACCCTCCCAAATCAAATTCCTGGCTACGCCCCTGTTAAGCGGGATTGCTTATAATTTTGCTCTGTAACCATCATCCGCAGTTTACATTAGTTTTAAATGTTGACATTCGTACATTGGTTTTACATTTTCCGTACACTGACTAATTGCTGACCATATCTAACTTTGGATCTCTAGATAGCATTAAGAAAGTAGGCCCTGCTACATTTCTAAGCCATTTCTTTTCTTTAAAAATCTATACGAATTTGTCGGGGGCGAGTTACTAGGGGCAAGTTGTCTGGGGGCGTTATGTAGGCGTACGTGGATACGAATTTGCAGAGGGCGAGCTACTGGGGGGGCGAGCTGTCCGTATCCCATTTGAAATATTATCGATTGTTACCTTTGTAGGCCTATAGCAGAACCTGTGTAATAAAGTGCATCATCATCATCATCACCGCCACCATAATAATCAATATCGTCACCACCATCATCATCACTGTCGTCGTTGTTGTTGTCGTCATCATCATTCAAGTGATTGCGAAAGTCCTTTATAAAATCCCTTCGATATTGACTTGAATAGTGGAAAGTCGCTCGAGTCCCCTTTTTTTGAGAGGCTACCGTAAGGAATTTAGAGGGAAAGTATAGGGGTGGGTCCTCACACCAGTGGAATAAAATATATTCAAAATAAAGAGATCAAATTTAATAAACAAGGGTTCAATCAATCAATCTTCTTCTTTAGGAGCTGTGAATTTCTATGTTAGCGACCATGGATTTCCACTTTGTTCGATCTTGAGTATATTCTTGACATCCTCTTATTAATTCGATGTTCTTTACTCCCTCAATTCCTTCTTGTAGGCAGTCTACATACTGTAGGTGTTTCTCTGACTTCCTCTCGCTCGTTTCGCCTCCACTTTTCCGGCTATTGCCAAATGCTCCAGGCCTTCCTTCCTCATTATGTGTCCAAAGAAGGAAAGCTGCCTCATTTTAATGGTTACCATCAGACTTCATTTTATTCCAAATTCATTTAAGATCTCCTCATCGGTTTTCTTTTCCATCCATGAAATCTTCAGCATTCTTCGTAAAAACCACATTTCTGTGGCTTCCAATTTCTTCTGCATGGCCTTGGAAATAGTCCACGTCTCCGCTCCATACAAGAGGACTGGCCAAACAATCAATACGGACAATTAATTAAAGAAATTTCGGAAGGATTAGACCACTGTTAGATCAGCAACGTGTCAAACATTGAGCCTCTATTACACTGTAGGCCTAAGTCATTTATATAGAAGGCACATCAAACACCGTTGTACCTAGGGTTGCCATATATACCTGTCTCCAAAATATAGGACACCTATAGGTCTATACTGTAGGTGGCAAAATGCAAACGTAACAAAATGGACCAGGGAAAAATTGTAATACACAGCATGTTTGGTCAAGCTAATAAATTGTAACTTGGTAATTTTACAAGTTCATTCCACACTTCAAACCCGTTTTCTCAAAATTTTACTTTTTTTGATAGGTTACTCTCGTCCTCAGCACCTCAGATAACATAACATTACAAATAAAACAATAAAATTGCTACTGTCTCTTTGAAAATATGTAAACTGTGTCGTTTACAATAAAAAAGATACTGTTACATGACTTTGTATATATTTACTGGACTCGGCTTCTTTTATTAATATCTTGTTTTTCAATTGTATAAAATGTACTTAAAAATTGCATCTCACTAATTCTCTTCCATGTAGTCAATAGATTAAGTGAGCCAGTGGCATTTTAGCCAATACAGGTCCTTGAATTGAAAGTATACATTGCAACTGATAATACAGGTCCTTTTAAAGATTAATCTTCTTTTTCAAATACATTTTACATTTTGCTCTGAAACTCCAGCAAAAATAAGGAATCTGTTTAAACGTACCCTGGAACTTGTAATCTCGCGGTTAATATGCGATTCTGCCATACTCATAGGATTTTTAAGACGCGTAAGAAAGGTGTGTTCCTAGCAAAATTTTAAAAAGATAATTTTCAAAAAATCTCAATAGGCCGATCTATTCTCATTTTACCTTATCTTTGACAAAAATATAATAATCCTGCCTAATATATTTGCCATATTTTCATTCAAATTGAATCAGAGCTTTTGTATTGCCATTTATTCAAATCTCAGAAGATTCTTTTCAGCTAACGTTCGCCAGATGGCCTAATGCATTAAAAAATATTACATGCTATGATTAGGTCCGCGGCACGTTACAAAACCGCAGAAGTGGGTTGCGGTTCAAAAATGTTTGGAAAACCCTGTTTTAGACTGGTTGCTAATACACATTTAGGATTTAGGTTTCCCAAACATCATTGTACTAGGCTGGGAGTGATTTGATTGCTGTAGTTTGGTAGGTTTTAAGAAAATACCGGACAAATGCATGTCCGGTATTGCCTCAATTTTTCACCGGACAAATAGCCAAAATATCGGACAGTCTGGTTAAAAACCGGACATCTGGCGACCCTTGTTGTCCCGCGTTACGGCAAATGATGTAGGCCTACACTTACTATGCACATAGACTACGTGAGTCTATTGCCAGCGAGTAACGCACGTCGTAACTCTGCATAGGCGAGAAAATAACGACCGTGAAATAACCAGAGCTACTGGCGATGTTATATTTTCTCCGAAAATAACTACTCGGACAACTGTTCACACCCAGCGAGAGAGAGAGAGGGAAAGAGAGAGAGAGAGAGAGAGAGAGAGAGAGAGAGAGAGAGAGAGAGAGAGAGAAAGAGAGAGAGAGGGGGGAGAGAGAGACAGACAGAAACAGAGACAGAAAACGAGACAGAAAGAGATAGACAGACAGGCAGAAAGGCAGACAGATAGACAGGCACAGAAAGACAGACAGAAACAGAGAGAGAGAGAGACAGACAGACAGACAAACAGACAGAGAGAAACAAACTGACGGACAGACTGATTGACTGCTGGCTGACTGACAGGCAGACAGCCAGACAGCAAGAGACAGACAGATTTAGGCCTATACTGACTGACAGCCAGAAACAGACACAGACACAGACAGACAGACTGACAGCCAGCAACAGACACAGACACAGATAGACAGACAGACAGACAGACAGACAGAGGCATATATATTCACACACATAAATACATATAGGCCTATAGCCTACAGGGAGGGAGAGAGCAATAGAGCAATGTGTCAGAGAAGAAGATAGACGTCAGGAGACAGACATCATTTCCCTCTGGATGTTATTAACCATAAATCCGTGTTTGATCCGAACAAGAACTGACTCTAAGTCTAACGGCGCTCGCCATTTGCATATAAATTCGGTCAATGACGCCCGCGTGACGTCATTGGACACGTGTCAGTCTCGTGACCTCTTTGACATTAATTCGGAGCCGACGTCCATAACTGATCACTTAGATCAGAGGTCTTCAAAGTACGGCCCGCGGGCGGGATACGACCCGCCAAGGCCTTTAATCAGGCCCGCGACAAGAAAAGAGGAACATGCGCAAATCTTTTATAGGAATCTCTTTTTCGCCGTCTGTGTCATAGATGTCATAGAGACCAATGGAGTAAAACACGGGGGACGGCGGGGGGACTGTACCCCAATAATTAGTAGGAGGGGCACAGAGTATCAATCATCCCTACTACTACTACTACTACTACTACTACTACTACTACTACTACTACTACTACTACTACTACTACTACTACTACTACTACTACTACTACTACTACTACTACTACTACTACTACTACTACTACTACTACTACTACTACTACTACTACTACTACTACTACTACTACTACTACTGCTGCTGCTGCTGCTGCTGCTGCTGCTGCTGCTGCTGTTACTACTACTACCACCACCACCAACATTGACATGAAACCAAATTTATGTGAAGCTAGATATTTAGGCCTGTCATGCTGCGACTGAGTAGTAAAAATCGAAGTTTGACTTTGATATCTCACAATATATGGCCATCTGACATGCAAATGAGATTAAAATTGACAGAAAGGTGGAGAAATATGTGCTGTACACGTGTGGCAATTTTGATAGAAATATATGTAGGAAGTTTTAAGAAATCGTAGTTTTTCTGCTAGGAGGTTTTTTCCTGAGACACCCTGTATATAGCCTGCAGATTATCATAATGTCTAATGGTAGTTCTGCACTATCTGGATAATTTTAAAAAATACACAATTCACCAGTTGCAATTAATATTCGAAGTGCAGCTGTTGCGCATAAGACATAATTAGTACCTGCATTTTCAGAGAATAATAAATACATCTAAATTGTATGCATGAGTCATGCATGAATATTCAACGAATAGGTCACGCCAATCGGGAGACGGAGGCGTCTCCACAGGGTGACTCGGGGGGGGGGGACCCGTGCCCCCTATTGAATGCCTGGCCCTAGTGCCACCCATCATACTTGAGTACACTCATTCTAATCAGAGCCAGATTAACCACTTTGCGTAGGCCTAATGTTTCAACTGAGACAGGCCTACCCATAAATGTAGCAATTTAGGGAGCCTACTAGATTTTACTATTCTACCAGTCTACTGTAGATCCTGGCAGACCGGCGGAGTTAATTCTCTTGAGTGCTGACTCATGAATAGGGTTGCCAGATGTCAGGTTTTCAACCAGACTGTCCGGTATTTTGCCTATTTGTCCGGTGATAATTGAGGCAATATCGGACATGCATGTGTCCGGTATTTTCTTTCAAGCTACCAAACTACAGCAATCAAGTGACTTCCAACCTAGGAATAAGAAGCTACTTCGGTGCATCTTTTGAAAGCGCTTTAGAAATTAACGAGATTTTACTTACTTACTTAGTACAACGCAACATTTAGGCTATAGGTCTAATTCCCCTATAAATAGTATCACATGTCTGGGAAAACCCAAATCCTAAATGTGTATTATTATTAAGCAGTCTAAAGCAGAGTTTCCCAAACATTTAGAACCGCGGTCCACTTCAGCGGTTTTTCTACGTGCCGAGACCCTGCAATATCAAAAATGCATTAGGCCATCTGGCGAACGTTAGTTGAAAAGAATCTTCTGAGTTTTGAATAAATTGCAAAGCAATTTGAATGAAAATATGGCAAATATATTACTGCAGAATTATTCACATTTTTGCCAAGAATGACAAAAGGAGAGAAATAGAGATTGAAATTACGTGAAAATTATTTTTTAAAATTTGCCATTAACATACCTTTGTTACGCGCCTTCAAAATCTTATGAGTATGGCAAAATCGCTTAACCGCTAGGTTAGAGAGACAAAGTTAACATTAATTCCGAAGTTCTCTATTGTTATTGGAGTTTCAGAGCAAAATGGTCGGAATACGCTTTGCTTGCGTTACTACAAAATACTGTTACTTTTTAAAAGTACCGGTATTGTCAGTTGTAGTGTATAGGGTTCATCCATACAATACGTACGCGAAAAAACATATTTTCACCCCTCCCATCGTTTGCACACCGTACATACGTAAAATCTCCTAATTCCAACCTTCCCTCCCCTCTCACTGCGTACGTACTATATGGATGGACCAGATATGTCCATGGGTCCATTTTTTAGAACCCAACCCATCAAATCTCCAACCCAACCCATGCCGATAATAGGTTTACATGAACCAACCCAACCAACCCACTGTAATACATTACAGCTTCTTAAACCATGACTCATTTTCTGACCCAACACAACCCACCATTAATATGGAAAAGTCTGATCCAACCCAGCCCAATCCAACCCAACTCAACCCAACCCAACCCATGGGTTAACCCAACCCATGGACATCTCTAGGATGGACCCATGCTTTCAAGGCTATTGGCTCCCTTGATCTTTTGATTGCACTAAAGAGAATTAGTGAGATGCAATTTTTAAGTATATTTTATATTATAGTTGATAAAACAAGATGACAAATAGCAGGCAGCCGAGTCCAGCAAATAAATAAAAAGTCATGTAACCAGTAGCGTAGCCACGGGGTTGTTTGGGGTTGTTCAAACAACCCCATTTCCAAAAATATGACCAACACAATTTATGTAAATCCGTTCCGTTTAGTCGAAGGAGTGCCTCCAGTTAACAACCCCACTTTGCATAAGCTGGCTACGCCACTGCATGTAACAGGTTCTTTTATCTCTTTGTTGTAAACGGTACAGTTTACATAGGCCTATATTTAAAGAGACAGTAGCAATTCTATTGTTTTATTTACAATACATGTCATTTGTGGCGCTGATGACCAGAGCGGCCTAACCAAAAAATGTAAAGTTATGAGAAAACGGATTTGAAGTTTGGAATGAACTTGTAAAATCACCAAGTTATAATTAATTTATTAGCGTTGACCAAAATATATAATACAAGTTTTTCCTTCGTTCCTCTTGTTACATTTGCATTTCCGCCATCTACACGGGTTTCCGGTATTTTGGAGACAGAGACATGGCAATCCAGTCTCAGTAGCAGTATCAGTAATCATACTCAGGAGTCGCGTTGAATCTAATGATCCTATTTCGGCAGTGGCGTAACGAGGCAAAGTGCCGCCCGAGGCGAAAAGAATGCTGTCTCTTCGTTCGTTTTCTTGACAAGCAAAAGAAGAAAGAAAGAAACCTTATCTCAACTTGCTATATTTTTGACAAGCAAAAAAAACTTATCGCAACTTGCTAAAATTTTTCATAAGCAAAAAAATGGTTTTCACGAAAATGCCGCCCCTAGACAAAGTACCGCCCGGGGCGGCTCGTCCCCACCGCCCGCCCCCTCGCTACGCCACTGATTGTCGGACGTTTCGAAAGTCATCGGTTTATGAATATATTTTTTAATTGAATCTTCGAAATCAAAAATATGACTAAACTGCAGCTGTTGCAGTTTACGCCAGACGCCCGAGTGCTTGTCAGGTGTAATGAGAGTGAAATTGTGGAGGCATTTTTGCCAGCATAGGCGGCGCGAGTGCACGCTACGCCACTGCAGGAGAGATATTTGGTATTACGCAGTACACACTATCAGGGCGCGATTTGTAGGGGAGAAGGGGGATCCCCCCTCCCTCCACTGCCCAACTGCATCCCCCCTACTGCTACATCCCCCACCACTATATCCACCCACTGCTAAACTTTCTCAACAACTACATACCCCCCAAGCTCGACATATACCCCCACTGCTCCAGGTCACAAATCGCACCCTGCACACAATACACAGCAAATCAATATGATTGGGCTTTACCCGCATAGCAAAGAGCTGTAAAGTGTAAAATGGCTATTATATTGCTTTATAACTCAAGTTGCTAAAACTCTTGACAAAAACAGTCGATATTGTTATACAGTATAGTGGTATCCAGTGTTTACCAACAAGGTCCGGTTGCTCCGCCCAGTGGTGGGCAGAAACCATAGAAACCATTGTTGTCTATTAATAGACGCCAATGGCAGAAGCAGATTTCTTGCTGGTGGGCATAGATCAGTGACCATAGAGATTGTTCTGGATACTGCTATTGTCTTTAACCGTCTTCGCTCCGAAGATTGGCTGCATTGTGGACTGCCTTCTTCCAAGTGTTATACGGTCTTCTGCTGTTCCTGTCGCCTGCTCTGTAGTGAGTCCTGTCCATTCTTTTATGCTGTCTTCTCACTTTTTTCTTGGTCTACCTCCTCTTTTTCGTGATCCTGGCGTTGTATCTTGTATTATTTCTTTCTCTAGACAGTCCTGTTTTGTTCGCACAATATGTCCCCAGTAATTCAGCTTTCTTTTCTTTACTGTTTCCAATAGGGTTGTTTGCACCCCTGATTTATATTCGACGAATATTAATAATGTCGTATTATCAGCTTTGGGTAAAATTGCTAGTGCAACGATTGAAAAGGGCCATACATCCATATTATTATTATTATTATTATTATTATTATTATTATTATTATTATTATTATTATTATTATTATTATTATTATTATTATTATTATTATTATTATTATTATTATTATTATTATTATTATTATTATTATTATTATTATTATTATTATTATTATTATTATTATTATTATTATTATTATTATATCATATTTTAAAGGCTTGTGTGCAAGGCATCATAATCTAGGGTGGCTATAAATTTCTTTGTGAAACAGGTCTGTTTAAGCGTAATCCGGCTCTGATTCTAATTAAGCCACTATACTAGTCCAGATTTATGAAAAAGTCGACCATTCACGCTTAGAAGTTGTCACACAAACGATCCCCACTTGTCAAATCGCGGAGCCGCCACTGTCAGAATGTACCGTAGCTGCAGGGTTTAATCTAGGCCGTTTCCGAAGGGAAAATTGCTCGTTCCCCCCGGAAATTTCAAGAAATTTTGGCATACTACATCAACTAACAGCAGCCCCTACCTGACTTCCCCCGGCTTTGTCAGTTTCTCCCCCGGCTTTGTCAGTTCCCCCCGGAGTCCAGGAGTCTAGATTGAACACTGCGTAGCTGGTTGGCAAGGCAAATGAAAGGCAGACCATATATTTGTTTTAAAGTATCGATAAATACAGAGGCCTAATTGTAGTAATTGTCAAGTACCCTAATAATATTAAATCGCGCAAAAGCACGGGGGCTCAAAGGAGGATTGAAATCCAAATATACGTGCGCAACATAAGTAATATATAAAACCAGAGATTCGGTGGCGTAGCAAGGATTTTGGGGGTTCTTGTGCAGAGCTTTGGTGGTGGGCCCCTGGTATAGCCTTCGATTTGAAACAAAAACCCCTGCATGGGTGCTTTTGCGATATTTGCATATTTCGCAGTTTCGCACCAGACTTGGAACCGGGTCACTGGGTCACTGGGTCATTCGGGTCACCTTAGTCAACCGGGTCTCCGGGTCATCTTTATGGCCCGGTTATAGACCCGGTATTAATTAAAATCTTCTTCAGATGCTAAGCTTGCAGGTTCAACAATCCCGGAAAGGCTGAAGAGACTTCCGCTTTTATATTAGTTTGTTCCACAGATACAAGTAATTGATTTGATCACTAGGCCTACATATTGGTATTATTACTCTATGGAATGTTATAAGATGTAATGAAACATTCTATGGTGTGATGACAACGTTTACTTGACGTCGGGTTGATAAATATTCAGATATTTATTGGTTTAAAAACAATATATTTCAAGTTTTGCTCGTGTACTAAAGTTAGGAATATATTAGAGGTACAGTTATAATGGAACCGGGTCATTGGGTCACCGGGTCACTGGGTCACCGGGTCACTTTTGTTTCGGGTTACTGGGTCACCGGGTCTCAAAATGTGACCCGGTTTCAAGTCTGTTTCGCACCTCTATTATAGCCCATAGTACAGCGGTTCTCAACCTATGGGTCGCGCGCCCCAAGGGGGTCGAATGGCGATTTGCCAGGGGTCGCCTGAGACCATCAGAAATAGGCCTATGCGGTTGTCTCTTTTCTTGTTAGTGTACAAAATTTCCTCAGTGGTAGTTACGACGTACTAGTTGTTTTACTATAATTGTCATTCGAGGATAGACATGGAGACAATTAAATAATAACGATTTCGAACATTTTGATTGTCGTAACATTTTTATTTTAGCAGTTTACACTGTGAACGAAAATAATTTTACCGTTGGGTGGTCGCCACATCATAAGGAACTGAATTAAAAGGGTCGCGGCACTATAAAGGTTGAGAACCGCTGCCATAGTAGCTGTAGTAGCTGCTAGTATTAAATATTAGAGTAATTAGACCACGTGTAGTTTTACTTTCAGGATTTGTCAACTTTAAAATTACATTTTGAATATTTAGAAAATTAAAAACATCTACTCGCTGTCGGGGGCCCTCTGAACGCCGTGGGAGGGGTCGCCTGTGCACTGCACAATCCATCGCTACGCCACTGCATGGACCGACGCAGTGTTTATTCTAGTCACCTTGACATGGGGGGGGGTTTGAAATGTTTGGGGGGACAAGATTTGTCTCTCCACGCTTTTGGGAGGAAATTTCCATCCCCCAAGCCAACATATACAAATTTGGGGGATTTTAAAACTTGGGGATTCCCCCTCTCCCCCCCCCCCCCCAACAGGCCTAGAATAAACACTGGACGCAAATACGACTTCTGTCACTATAGAAACGGTTTCCGTGGCAATATTAAATAGCTGCTGCGAATGTGGACCGTATACTTAGAGAGCACGAAGTGGCAGATAAATTCTCAGAAGGCTTCGACCTTTTAACCCGACCTCTTAACCCGACCTGTGTTTGTTCCACAGCAAAACTTCTTCGTCTTCAGAACTGTCCTTGATTCGATCGTGTCCAGTTCGTATTGAACCCTGAATTCCGTACATACCTGGCTTATTCAGGTGCCTATAATTCGGCCCCAACGTTAAGTCCGCGTGTCCCCGGGCGCCCCCAACGGCGGCGGCGGAGGCGCTATGGTTACCGGGGTACCGTCGAAGGTTACCACGGTGATTGTTGCCGTGGTAATGTCGCTCGTCGGCGACGGCGACGACGGATATCTCCGTAAAACCGTCTCCGAGATCGACCTCTTCCTCCTCCTCCTCCTCTTCTACTTCCGGCCACCGGGGGGGATAGTCCTCGACTTCCGGTATCAACCGGAAGGTGTTGGTCCGTTCCTCTTCGCCGCACCGGATGTCGACCATGCTTCCGTTGACGTTGAACGTGAACAGCAGAGGTCGTCGCGAAGTGGGAGCCACCGCGGCGGCGCCGGACGAAGGATGCGACTTGCCGTCGAGCAGCGCCGTCGTCTGGTGAGCATTCTGCAGCGAAAACGTCGTCCGTTTCGTCGTCGTCGACGAAGACGCCGACCGCGGTAGCATCCCACCGTCCGCCGCCCTCATCCGCCGCCTCCTCTCCCGCGCTTCCCTGTCGCCTCTCTCCCCTACTCCTCCTCCGTGACCGGACGAGAATCTTCCGTCGTCCGATCCCGGGTACGCCCGGCGTCGGTCGTACTGCGGCTGGATCTGCGAATACTGGACGAATAGATTCAAGTGTTCGGGAACGCCGACGGCGGCGGCGGCGGCGGCGTTCGACGCGGCGACGAGGCCGCCGTTCGGCTGGCGGACGACGGTCCCGCTCGGCCCGGCGGCGGGTCCTCCTCCTCCTCCCGCCGCCGACGACGAATCGGCGGCTGCGGCGGCGGCGTTGGCAGGGGGCAGGAGGCGCAGCGCGTCCTGCTGGACGTCGTCGGGGTTCGTCTTGTCGGCGGCCATCTCAGCCTGTCGGCGTCGGTACTGGTGGCCGCGCTGACAGTGAAAGCGGACGAACGACAAGGCGATGAGGGCGAGGAGCACGACGGTGAATATGGCGTACGGAAGCCAGAGCAGGGCCGACGAGGCAGCGGCGGCGGCGGTCGACGACGGCGGAGGGTCGAAGGTCGCCGTCGTCGTCGTCGTCGTTACGTCCCAGGTGTTGCCGCCGACCCAGCTGAGAAGGGTGCGGTTTTGGTCGCCAGGTGTCGCGGCGGCGTGGTGGTGGGGTGTTGTTGTTGTTGTTGTTGTTGTCGAGAACGTGTTTCCGCCGCTGCCTTTGCTGCTGCTGCTGTGGGTGGAATTTAATTCCGTCGACGGAAAAGTGGAATTCATCGAGGGACACTGCTACGCCGCCGCAGCGAGTCAAGGCGGCCTCGTCCAAGGCCCAAGGAGGCCGAGGCCAGAGGACAAGGCGGCCAAGGCCAGAGGAGGGACGAAAATGCTCGAGGTTGTCGGTCAGCTGAACGGCCCGACCGATTACCTGATTATTGCTGATTGCTGGACTCAGGTAACGACCGCCTGATGTTTGCCAAGAATCGCTCGAATATTCCTTTAGAAACTCTCACTCGAATGGTATTTTTTAAAACGCACCTCTGTCGACCGGAATCCCGCAAAACAGACTCAAGCATGACCACTCATTTACTCCCATGCATTCACCAGGTAATCCGGGCAATTCCGTTAATCAGTGACAAATAGTCGAGAGTGAAGACGTGACGGAGTTCTACGGCGTCCGACTGACGAAAGACTTTTGAAAGAGTGCGTTCGAATGACGTCACGTCCACTCTGTCGTTCTGCGCTGAGTTAACACGACTCCTGTAAGAATGAAGCATATCGGTGGAAGAGTCACATTATACGTCGAATCCTCCGCTTAATAGTTAGCTATTTATTATCGACTTATTATTTACACATGGGACCTCAACCTTAATTATTATTAATTAGTACTTTTAATTACTATCATTTTTATAATTTCGCCACAATAACAATTAAAACAAAAATGATAATATTATAGCAATAATTATGGCTTTTTAAAGTGCCATAGGCTGACAACAACAACAACAACAAAACTACTACTACTACTACTACTACTAAAAAAATAATAATAATAATTATTATTATTATTATTATTGCTATTACTACTACTACTACTACTACTACTACTACTACTACTACTACTACAGTACTACTACTACAGTACTACTACTACAGTACTACTACTACTACTACTACTACTACTACTACTACTACTACTACTAATTGCCTGTGGCACTTTTAAAACGTCATATTGTGAAATATGTTGAACGGCTTTTGCAACAGTATAGACTAGAATCGGCTTTGTATTGTAATTGCGCCTCCATGTGACAATATTCCAGCCGACCTGTCATCATCATCATCATCATCATCATCATCATCATCATCATCATCATCATCATCAATGTGATCCAAATTTAGTTTCTGGTCGGTGTGGTGCTTAGCAGTTCTGGCACTCGCAGTCTTTCTACCGCACAATTTCACTTCTGCATGGACCCATACTTCATTGTTACGACTCCGGCGTGCCCCTATAATACTACACGCCTGTGCGACTGCTAACCAACTTTAATGCGGACTGCAGTGTAGACGTTCGTGATGACAGCGTGGGATCAATGATATAATTTCAACGTCAAACAGACAGTAATAGGCCTAGCCGACAACCTTACAGTACCTCTACAGACCCAGGATTTGCACAGCTATACCATTAAACATGATGTCCAATTGGCTGATGGTTGTTGAGGATAAACTCCCCCTTTTGTGGGGACGACACCCACTGAGATAGAAGATTGTAATTTTAAGCCGTGAGATTCTAGAGGTAGAAACGTTTCTGGGTGGGAGTGATCCGAACCCCAATTATTTTTGACAAATTGAACATCGATTTAGGGACTGTCCATTAATTACGTCAACAACTTAGGGAGTAGGAGGTTTGAAAAAGTTTGACAGTTGTTGACGGGGGAGGGGGTCAAGAGAAGTTGACGTCAATGATTTCATTTTTTTACAAATGACAAAAAATAGGAAATTTCATGGATTTATTACAACGGAAAAAACCTGACAAGCAAAAAACAAGGTCATCATCACCACGTTATGACACTTGATGAACAAAAGAAAGGGGAAAATGTCTTATCGCTGCAAAAATAATGACCTTCTAAACTGTTTAGGGGACCCCGTCACAGGTCTTAGTGGGTGGGGTGGGGGGTCAAAAGTTTTTGACATAATTATAAGGGGGTCACTGAAATTGACAGTTGTTGACAAGAGGAGGGGGTGAAAAATTGCCCAAAAATTGTTGCAACAATTAATAGTCAGCCCCTTAGGACAAACCTGTTGCTTATAAAACGCTGATAATTTCTTTAGAGTATCCTTTCGAAACAAGGTGCAGGTCGCGTACAATAAATACTTATATTTGATTATACTCAGTTATACTGATTATATATACAGTATATATATGTATATATATATACACACGGTGTATATAATATGTGTGCGTACTTTTACAGTTTTACTCAGGCGTCTTGATCTGTGGCTAATCATTTTTAAAAATAAATATAGAAGCCATTTTAATTTTTAAAGTTCCATGGTCATATGGGCGGTGGCGGACTTAGCCTTGACGATGCCCTAATTAAGCCAGTGTTTTCCAAACTGTGGGTAGCGACCCCAAAGTGGGTCGCTGGGCTCAGTCTAGTGGGTCGCGGGGTAGTGCGAAATTAGATTCAGAAGTGTCATGTTCTAAACAATACCACTAAGTCACAAACCTTGAAAGTTACAAGTAGACTTACATGCAGGCTTTAAGAAATTTATATGCCTGCAATCTTCCATATATTAAAATGATTAGTGTTTTATCCAATTTTAGTTGACAATAAGTTAGCATGGTCGCGGCATGTAACGAAGCCTTTGAGGTGAGTCGCACTGTTCCAAAAGTTTGGGAAATCCTGGCCTATAGTACTTTTAAAAATTAATATTATTTCTCAATAACGCAAGGAAAGCGTATTCCGACCATTTTGCTCTGAAACTCCACTTAACAATAGGGAACTTCCAATAGAAGGAACTAAACCTGGCGGTTAAGTTATTTTGCCATACTCATAAGATTTTTAAGACGCGTAATAAAGGTATGTTCCTGGCAAAATTTTAAAAACGATAATTTTCAATAAATTTCAATATCTATTTCTCTCCTCTTGTGTTAGGCTATTCGGCAAAAATATGAAAAGTTCTACCTAGTATATTTGCCACATTTTCATTCGAATCGAATCAGAATTTTGCCATTTATTTAAAACTCAGAAAATTCCTTTCAACCAACGTTCGCCAGATGGCGGGATGCATTTTGTGGGGTTATTACATTAGGGTCGCGGCACGTTACAAAACCTCTGAAGTGGGCCGCAATTCCAAAATGTATGGGGACCCTGCCCTAAGCTATACAAAGTCCAGAAGCGCAATTCCGTTATAAATTACATGAGTTGATCACAGAAAAATTTTAAATGTAATAATAAATGTAAAATATCTATGCCTTTTATTAAATAATTATATGGAAATTATTGGAAAAATAACAAGCAAAAGCGTTTAGAAAATCACAGCAACATTTCTATTATATAAATCCTCTAAAAGGCTTTAAGTGAGAACTTGAAACGGGTTTTCTTTCTTGAGTTTCCAAAAGCAAAATCATTGCATATAGTATCAGTGGCGGCTCCAGGATTTGGCAAGTGGGGGGCCGTTTGGGTGGCAACTTCTAATCATGGGGGCCAACCATTTGTTGTGTTAATGTATGTAGCATTAAGCATAGAGTCCCAACTGGGAGGCCACTGGGGGGCCAGGCACTCAATAGGGGTGGCACGGGCCCCCTGGCCCTCCCGGTGGAGCCGCCACTGTGTATTATATCGATGTAATTAGATTTAGACTTTTGAGGTTGATAAATAACAAATGGTCCTATTGTCTAAAATGACACGACACGAAGCAGGCCGGCTTCTATTCACTGAAATTACAGAGGCTCACTTGCAAAACTAGGTAAAAGAACAATAGAAATATTAAAACAAGGTAATAAGATAAGGATGAAGTGAATGAATATTCTTAATAGGATTTTCGAGGCCCCGGCAGATTGTGAGACCAGTGTTTATTCTAGCCACCTTGACATTGGGGGGGATTTGAAATGTTTGGGGGGACAAGGTCTGAGTCTCCACACTTTGGGGTGGGGAGAATTTCCATTCCTCCAGCCAACATATAAAAAATTTGGGAGGAAATTTTAAAACTTGGGGAGAATCCCTAGAGAAGGTCTAGAATAAACACTGTGTGAGGCCCTAAGCTGTAGTTTATGTAGGCCTAGTTATACTTAAATCCGGCACTGCACTTTGGTCAAGGGTTCAACTGGTCACGTGGACCATGGGTCATATTGAGTGACCCATTACCATCGCTGGTAGTCATGGAATCAATAATGCTATAGTATTGATCTCAGAACGGGGTTTTTGTTCTTTATTACCAATCTTATTGACTTGCATATCACTGTTGTCGAGATGGAGACAGAACACTTATATATGCGCATATTTATATGGAGCCATTACCTTTTTGAAGACTTAGGCGTCTGGGATACCATGGATATGAACATCTCCGGAGCGCAGTTTTAAGAAATGAGCGATGCGTGATCGACAGAGACTAGATTTGTAAATCGTCAGCAGTCGACGTTATTATTCGTAGAAACCGACCGTCGACGTGGTCAAATATATAAAAATCTTAACGAAATTTAGACCAAAGACCAACCAGAAGCATTTGGAAGCAGGGGCGTAGCAACGGGGTGGGATATATTGGTATATAATTATATGCCCCCCCCCCAAAAAAAAAATCAGGCTACCTTAAAGTTTTAAATTGTCTTTTAAGATTTTCAGTTTTTTACAAATATGTATACCCCCCTAATCGCATTATACCCCCAATCAAATTCCTGGCTATGCGCCTATTTCCGTGGTCGGACAAAATGTCCGCGGACAAAATGTCATGGGAACAAAATGTCAGCGGACAAAACGTCGCGGATAAAATGTCACGGTTTAGGGTTAGGGTTAGAGTTAGGATGACATTCTGTCCGCTGACATTTTGTCACCATGACATTTTGTCCGTGACATTCTATCCGTGACATTTTGTCCGCGGACATTTTGTTCTAGCACCCCTATTTCGAATATAGACTCAAAGTTAACACACCGTGTAGATGTCCAAGTTCTTCGAGCGTTCTCCAAGCCGATTGTTCCTGTATGCTGAGTGACTAATTTAAACAGGCCTAATGGAATTATAACTTTTAATAAGGCAAAGTTAGTCCCGTACTCGAACGCGCGTAAGGTCCGGCGCTGATCTCCGTGTTCTAGGGCAAGCAGCGACGCCGGTGGCTTATGCCATTAATCTAGAGTAGTTTGCCATTGCTTTCCCTACTCTAGACCCGCGTTTTACCTTCCCCGCTTAACGCTGCAACCAATTTGATCCACGCTTAAGCGATTACGGCTTGGTTGGCCGCAGAGGCGTAGATCTGTTGAAAAAGGTGGGTGGGTCCAAATGAAAATTTTAAATTGTGCTGTCACAAAACAATGTTTATTGAAACAAGCCTTGCCAGTGCTCAGTGGTAACAATTCAATACATTATTATAATTATCATACTTAAACCAGCAAACCATTGCACATCAAGTCATCAAGCATTGTCAAATGTCAATTATGTGGAACTCGATACATGAATGAATTAATTCCAAAGAGCCCATACCAGACAAAGGTCAATACAGGGCCTACCGGCGAACAACAAAGTATAATACTTGCAGAGATTGACAAAAAGTCTAAAAACAAATAGCAATGTACATGTAGCAATGCACTTTGAAACTACAAACACAATAGTAAGTCACAATGCAATTGCTGCTGTAGTAAGCTCAATAGATCAGAGTTCCGGTCATGCCAGAATGTTCCCGAAAATGTTCTTGCGAATCTCTGAACGACTCATGCACAAAATCGTGCATGACTGCATCCATGTCAATGCGATTCAACAGATCCTGGTGAATGTGGCAAACTGCCACCGAGTTGAGCCTCTCCTGTGTCATCGTACTTCGTAGCCACGTTTATCCATAGAGCTAAATAATACCTAGATAGCCAGTCAGACGCGAGGCTAGGAAACATCGCAGGTCTTTCTGAGTTACATAATTGGGGGCAAAATAAATCTAGCTGTTCTCGCTGCTTTACATAATTGTCTCGCGAATAATAATAAACAATTCATCTCAAAAAGTGGGTGGGTCCATTGCCTGGCCGGACCCAGCTCCTAAAAAAGTGGGTGGGTCCGGACCCAGAAAAACACATAGGATTTACGCCCCTGGTTGGCCGTATACATATAGGCACCACGACTCGATCCCGGGACGGTTACTATTCAAGTACTCTCTGTCTCTATCTGTCTGTCTCTCACTGTCTCTTTGTCTCTCTGTCTGTCTCACTGTCTACCACTCTGTCTGTCTCTGTCTCTTTATCTGTCTCTGTCTCTTTGTCTCTCTATCTGTCTCTGTCGCTGTCTCTGACTGTCTCTGTCTCTGACTATCTCTGTCTCTGCCTGTCTCTCTCCTCTGTCTCTGTCTGTCTGTCTGTCTTTCTGTGTGTGTCTCTCTCTTTCTCTCTGACCAGTCCTCTTGACATTGCAAAGAAAGAATGCAGAGAGAAAGTGAGAGGGAAATAGATAGATAGATAGATAGATAATATATATCTTATATATATATATATATATATATATATATATATATATATATATATATATAGAGAGAGAGAGAGAGAGAGAGAGAGAGAGAGAGAGAAGAGATTCAGATGAAGTTGATCTATGGCTAACGTCAACAGGCTAACTACTTACAGTGTGACTTAATGCTCTAACAAAGACGAAATGCACGCATGCGTCCACGTACATACACGCATACATGCATGAACACACACACAAACACACACACACACACACACACAGAACGCCAGTCTGCGGATTTGTATGAAAGCCGTGTGCAAACACTGTCCTCAGAACTTTTTTTACCGTGTTCGAACCTAACTCTATAATAGCGCATTGAAAAATTTTCCGGTACGAAAACGTGGCTTCAATCGATTGAAATCCGGCGCTGAAATACAGCGCCGCTCGGTTCTGGTTGGGACAACAGAAGATAGACAGGACCGCCTCTTTGTGTAGAGCCATTATTTGGCTCGCCAGTGTCTGATGGATTCAGCCATTGATTAATTTTTAAACAGAGGCTATTTAGTGTCGTTTAATAGAACTGGCACTATAAATGCACCAACAACAACAACAACAACAACAACAACAACAACAACAACAACAATAATAATAATAATAATAATAATAATAATAAAAATGAGGATAAATTTATCACATAATAATAATAATAATAACAGCAATAATAATAATAAATGAGGATAAATTTATCACATATTTATATAATAATAATAATAATAATAATAATAATAATAATAACGCGTTTTGGGTGGTTCAGTAGGATCTGTCTAGTGTGTGAACCTCTTATCGGTCATTTGCTTTCGTCATAATAATAATAATAATAATAATAATAATAATAATAACAACAATAATAATAATAATAATAAAGTAATACATTAATAATAATAATAATAATAATAATAATAATAATACATAAAATAATAATAATGTTGTTATTGTTATTTAACGAGATTCTGCGCGAGATTCCAGTTGAAGCTGCTAATAAACCATTTTTCAATATTATTAGACCTAATTATTTTTAAAAGCGTCTTTAGATTTATTTGTCACGCATATTGTAGGGCCTATATGCAGTCGAAATTAAAGATGAAAACGTCAACACAATGAGAACGATTTAGCAAAAGCAATTATATTATGTTCGCGACATCCCAATGGAGGTAAAACATTTTTGGTGTTTGCATGTCCGATTGCCCCCTCTCCTTGCCCCGAAATGAAGTAAGAAAACTCGGAAGTTGAAGATGTCCGAGTCCCACTGGTTTGTCCGAAATATGAACCTGTGTTTGCAATATTAAGCAGATTCGAGGGGAGTCGAGAGGTAAGGCGATGATGATAGAACTGTACTCTAACGACGAAATGGAACCAAATGAACGCACTTTTGTGTAATCGAACGCTATTCCATGCACTGCAGTTCTTCTCCTTAACTGACAGCACAGGAATTTCGGTCAACAGGTTGCCACTATCGTCTGCTACGGAAGAGTGAGTTCTAGGGCGATAGTTTAAATAAAGAATTTCTCGCATTTGGGAAAACTGCCTGTTCTTGGGAGGCATAAGTCTATCTCCGAGAATCGTCAGAGCTGTCAATGTTCTCGTTTTAGAGACTCCATCACTTTTAATAATAATAATAATAATAATAATAATAATAATAATAATAATAATAATAATAATAATAATAATAATAATAATAATAATAATATCTCTTAATTTGGTAAAATCATCATCTTAATTGTCTTCGAACTGGAATACAGCAGCGCCTAAATATGTGACTTTATACGATATATAATTAAAATGTTCAGTGGTTTTCACATAGGCTCACTTAGCCTTCTAAACCACTTTAAATCACATTATTATTATTATTATTATTATTATTATTATTATTATTATTGTTGTTGTTGTTGTTAAAATATAGGTGATCGAATTTCCATTCCAGTCACTTCTCTGAAATTAATTTTCAGCCATCGAATTTATCGTCTAGCACTTTTCTCAGCAATGAAGGTTAGGAAGGCGACGACATGATGACGACGACGACGATGATGATAAACTGATGGTGATGACGATGAAAACGATAAAGAGAAGATGATGGCAACGATGATGTCGCTTTTGATGCTGTGATGACAGTGGCGGCTCCAGAATTTGGAAAGTGGGGGGGACGGGGCTGTTGGGGTGGCAACTTATAAGCATAGCGACCAACTAATTTTCATAAACGTGAACTAGTTAAGTTGCTTAGAATGAGTGCACTAAAGTAGGGGGGTCACTGGAGTGCAGGCATTCAATAGGGGGCACGTCCCAACCCCCCGGACCCAGGCCCGTCTTTCTGTGTTGGAAATTGGGCACGGGGAAAACCGGGGTCCTGCGCATCTTAGAGGCCCCGCGCGCTCCAGCCACTTTGTGTTTTGACCTTTTTTGCTTATCAACTTCAGGAGGATAAATTAACTGAGAAAGATCAAGCACCAAAAAAGTGATGACCTTTTTTATGCTCATCAACCTTTTCGAGCAACAGAATAAAAAACTAATTTTTCACCCCCGCCGGGGCCCCTCATATATATCGCGGAACCATAGGCACGTGCCTACCACTTGCCTATGCCTTAAAACGACCCTGGATCCAGTGTTTATTCTAGGCCTTCTTAGGGGGGAATTCCCCCTCCCAAGTTTGAAAATTCCCCCCCCCCCAATTTTTTTAGATGTTGGCTGGGGAATGGAAATCCCCCCCAACGTGTGGAAACTCAAACCTTGTACCCCCCAAAGATTTAAAAATCCCCCCAATGTCAAAAGGGCTAGAATAAACACTGCCTGGATCCAACCCATCCGGGCCCTCGCAGACCGCCAGGTGCCAGAATCCTTACACCGGCAAAAGACGGGCCTGCCCGGACCTCCTATGTGAAGCCGCCTCTGCGACTAGAAACAGCGAGAAAAAGCCGGAAGAAGAAAGGGCGTCATCTGTCACGTGACTCTATTAGCGTTTTTTTATTTCGTTCGTATTACGTATTCGCAGCCTGTGAAGACCATTGTCGCCACAGTGTCGTGACGTCATTAGTCGCCAGGTGTCGCTGTAGATTTAAAATCTAGCAATTCTTGATTGTGCATTGTGCCTTCCATACAAACGACATGGCGCTGCTGTTAAAGAATCAGAAAAGTCTAATTTAACAGCAGGAATTCCTGATCTTTCCCAACTTTACTGACCACTTTCTCTGCTACCATAAGGAAAATCTTCTTTACGTGGTTTTAAAGTCACAGCTTGCAGTGGCGGTTCCAGGATTTCTTGGTGTGGAGGGGGTGAAATGAATTCATAGAAAGTTGGTGGGAAGGGGTGAAAAAAGAAGGACAAAATCAATAAACTTTGCCGAAAAAGGCCGACAAAAGGGAATTTTCCTCTAGTTTTACTACATTTTTACCGAAAAATAGGTCGCCAAGCAAACATCCGCAGTTTTTTCCCCGAAGTTTTACTAGACCTTTACCCAAAAAATAGGTTTCACAAGCGAAAAAAGTCCGGAAGTCCGGTGGGGGGATGCATCCCCACTCATCCCCCACGTGGAACCGCCACTTAAGCTTGCATTACAGATGGCATGACATCACGAACCAGAGGCGTATGGCCATTTGGTGCCCTGAGAATATTCCAGGACATCTTGGAGGTCAAAATTTTTATGTACCCTTATATATCAAGTATAGGCCGCTTCCTCAGCAACCTATCATAATAGCTTGTCTAATGAAAAGCACACAGGCAATAAAGAAAATATTATACGAAGAATAAAATTAACAATTTGTTAACTTGAGCACTTCTGTTAGTTTGGACGGAGTAAAGCAGTGGTTCCCAAGATTCTAAAATTTAGACTCTACTATAGATTTTTCTGACCCGTTTGTATTAATGGTCGATCGATATACCGAATACCGAACCGATATCGCGATATTTAGTCGTATCGATACCGACTTCGATATTTGCATTAGGCCTAATCAAAATAAAATACAACTAAATACCGATATCGATTTGATATTCGATATTCCCCATAATTAATCTACGTTTTCTACGACTATGATCCGACTGTCCGATTGTGTGGAACATGAATTTTCATCGAGGCGCAAAATAATCAGCGTCACTGACTTGTTCATGGGAAGCAGTGACGCAGACTAGAAGATTTCAAATTCCGATCGATTTTTCTAACGGGCGATGGATCATGGAAGTGTTACTTTTTAATGCAAACATAAGAAATTGTAGACGTGTATTTATAATAATAATAATATGGATTAGCCTCGTACTTATTTCAACAAAACTTCTGATGAAGGCGGCTTGTGCACGCCGTGCAGTGTCGGATTTGCAAGAACCCAGTGGCGTAGCGTGACTTTTGGGGGCCCGGGGGCATGTTTGCCACGGGGGCCCCAACACAAAGTTTCGTGCTGACGAGCAAAAAAAAAACGTCATCACCTCCTTTTTTATTTTAACCTGACGAGCAAAAAAAAAAGGTCGTCAGTACGTTCATTTCTAGGATTATTATGGTTAACCCTAACCTAACCCTAGCTTAGACCCCTCTTTGGCCCCCAGCCCGGGGCCGGGGAGCAGTCAACAAAGTGCCCCCGCCCCCACGTTACGCCACTGCAAGAACCCCGTTAAAGCTACCAAAGGTGAGCTGCAGTGGCGGTTCCACGCGGGGGATGAGTGGGGATACAACCCCCCCACCGGACTTCCGGACTTCCGGACTTACTTTTTGCGCTTGAAACCTATTTTTGGGTAAAAGTTTAGCAAAAATAACTAGGAATTACCGTTTTTTGCTTGTCAACCTATTTTAGGTAAAATTATAGTCAAATTAGGGATAAAATTTCCTTTTTCAGCCTTTTTAGGCAAATTTTATTGATTTTTCCATTCTATTTTCACCCCGCTCCATACCAACTTTCTATGAATTCATCTCATCCCCCCCCCGACAAAGAAATCCTGGAACCGCCACTGGTGAGCTGATTGCACAGGAGTTAATCTATTGAGTTGTGACAACAGCGTTTTCATATTAGCCTGAAATCTTTATTTCTGCGAAACTTCTCAGTATACTGGGGGGCCTATGGGATAACCAGAAGCAGTGTTTAATAACTACTGTTTATCCAGACTCCAGGTCTTTGGGAGGGAAATTGAGGCTTTCGGCGGGAAAATCGACTTGGTTGGAGGGGAAAAGTGCTGGATTTTTTTTTGGGGGGGGGGAATTTTGAGGTTGGGGGGGGGAAACTTTCCCCCTAACAGGCCTGGATAAAACACTGACCAGAAGTGGTGCATTGCTTCACGTGGAGATGGATTTCAGCTGTGATTTCTCTAAAATCTAAGTAATGTTGTGATGGCATTCGAATCTACCGTGGCCGGACAAAATGTCCGAAGACAAAATGTCACGGATAAAATGTCACGGGTTTTGGTTAGGGTTAGAGTTATGGTTAGGCTAGGGGTTACATCTTATCCCCATTACATCTTGTCCATGACATTTTGTCCCCATGACATTTTGTCCCCATGACATCTTGTCCATGACATTTTGTCCATGACATTTTGTCCCCATGACATTTTGTCCCCATGACATTGTGTCCATGACATTTTGTCCCCGTGACATTTTGTTCTAGGACATTTTGTCCTAGCACCGATTCTACTTTAAGGAAAGCGCTGTATTAAGAACATCGGAGCTTATGGACCGTTGTTTCATCACAGCGCCATCTGTGACAAACGGCAGAAACAAAACAAAGAGACGGAGTCACGTGACATAAACGTAGTCACGGCGTTTGTTCCCCATCCCTCCCATCCCATCCCCTCGCGGCACCCAGTTCCCGATTTTCGGATAATTAACAGAGAGGACGTGGAGGAGGAGGAGGAGGAAGTGACATTGTAAATTGGAATAGAGGAAAGGTTGACGCAAGGAAGCGAACAAAGAGTAGGAAGAAAGGTTGCCAGCGGTTGGATGGAAAAAAACCTGGAAATTCGTACAATTAAACGCCATAACAAGGCCACGCTGGTGCATAGCCACAACAACGACGATTATGATTACAATAGTAATAAGAGTAATGGTGGTAGTGGTGGCGGTGATGATGATGATGATGATGACGACAACGATGATGATGGCGTCTATTTGCTTTCCATTTCCATCTTATTCCAGCAATAGTTTCGTAATTGAATACAGATTCATGATCAGATAAGATGTAATAATTAACCATAAAGTCTACACTTTAAACTAATGAGTTTATACATGCAATATTTATTAGTTCTCATACAGAGCGGATCCTACCGAACTATTCTAAATCCAGTTATTATTATTATTATTATTATTATTATTATTATTATTATTATTAGTAGTAGTAGTAGTAGTAGTAGTAGTAGTAGTAGTAGTAGTAGTAGTAGTAGTAGCAGCAGCAGCAGCCGTAGTAGTATAAAAGAGCGCAAAATAAACGCTTTGTTGCGCCCATCATCTGAATGTACTTAATACTTTAAATGGTATGCAGAGGACCGATACATCCTTGAGATGGAAAGGTCCCAAGGGCTATTTGGTCTTATATGAGAGTTCCCAAATTTTCTAGACAAGACATTCTATCTTGGAAGTGAAACTATAATTATCGGTCTAGCCAGGGCCTCCGAGAGAAATTCCGGGCCCCTGGGCAGAACAGTCGCAGGGCCCCTAAAGTGGTGACGACCTTTTTCCTTTCTTTGCTGGTCAGTCTTTTCAGGAGGCAGTTAAAACTTAAGACCTGTCTTGTGACTTGTTGACGGGCGTCCCAAATGCTCATGCGTCCAACCCTAACCTAACCCTAACTGAGGACCCGCCCGGGCCCCTGGGCAAATGCCCCTGCCCCTCCCCTCTCGGCGGGTCTGGGCATAGCAGTCCGATAATACAATTTACATATATTATGCAAATGTAAAGGTAAAGGTAAAGGTAGGTCCCGTACTCGAGTCCGATCGCTGGGTTCCGGCGCTTATCTCCGACCTGGGCAATCAGCGACGTACACCGTAGGTGGTATAGGCCATTATTAATCTGGGGTAGGTTGCCATTACTTTCCCCAGACCCACGTTTTACCTCACAACTTAACGTTGCTCCTCAGTTTACCACCGCCCTCTAGCGAGCAATGCTGAATCGATCTTAGGGCTCCTGCGGGAATTGAACCCGCGACCTTCTGCTCCACCGTCCAGCGTTGTTACCACTCTTTTAACTTCCCGCCCATATGCAAATGTACACGTACGAAATTCAATCCAAATCACCGCAGTCCCACAAAGTGAAGGGTGGGGTTCGTTAATCATAGCAGTTCGATTAATCCAAACTGCATCGTTCGCTTTGGTGAAGTCACTTATACCAAAATCACGATTCAATTCCGTTAAGATTTGAAAGATAATAATAACTTATTATTAATAATAAATATAATAATAATAATAATAATAAATATAATAATAATCATCATCATTTCAACAAAACAAGTCTTTGGGACATGAGAGGAAGCACTGGACAAGAATTCACAGAATCTGCACGAAGAGATTCATAGAATCCGATCCAGCATTCTGCGGAAACACCCTTCAAATGGGGTAATTAGATACCATCGCAAGGCGCACCAGAATACTAATACTACTACTACTACTACTACTACTACTACTACTACTACTACTACTACTACTACTACTACTACTAATAATAATAATAATAATAATAATAATAACAAATATAATAATAATAATAATAATAATAATAATAATAATAATAATAATAATAATAATAATAATTCAAATGGTTTAGGGGCTAAGTTAAATAATGTGAAAACCACTGCAGTCACTCTTAACATTTAATATCCCAGATCTCCTAGATAACTTTCGAATCTATTTAATTTTATTCAACCGCTACTGCATTATCATCCAAACTATTGTATTTGTCCACTAGCCTTGCACTAAAAATTGTGTTCTTTCTTGACCCCATCCTCTGCTTGAACCCCTTGCATCTGTGAATAGATATGTGCATATAATGCTAATTTCCAATATAAATTATACCTTAAAGTATTTGGTTCAAAGTCGATCGCGAAATGTAGGCCCTACAACGCAAGTTTCTGATTGTTGGCATACAGTATATATTTAAGTACACTTCAAAAGCCGCGGAGTTCTGCCTTTTCAGACCCCCTCCGTTTCAATATTCGTCGAAAATCTCAGACGCTGCATATCTAAGGCACGTCCGACATCCATAATCCATTCGATTTCTGCCACCTGTTTCCACTCATCTTTCGTACGCGGTGCTTTATTCTAGGGAAAAAGGTTCGATAACCCATTTCGCACCTGTTTTGTCGTAAGAAATTATAAACTGAATTTGCTCGCTGTACACTATACTTATGTATGAAAGGAATAAATATCTTTTACAAGAAACTATAAAAGTGACTCAAAGAGTTAAAATTTATCATTAAAACTGCCCAGAGTAAAAGTTGTGCAGAATACTGGTATTAGGCACAGAGTTACTACAGTGGTTTTTACACGGGCTTACTTAGCCTCCTAAACCACTTTAAATCACATTATTATTATTATTATTATTATTATTATTATTATTATTATTATTATTATTATTATTATGCTTCAACTTCCGGTTTTCATCGGTCAAATTGTGTCTCGACTTCTTTTCTTGCTTTGCTGAATATCTGCCTGAAATTATCCAAGAGTCAACGGGCTTTGTAGGATCGGAATATGTGAGAGGTGGACCCACTAAACTAATAAATAAAAGTGACTGTTTTTGTCATAAGCGAAGTTTTCGTTGAATGGTATGGTATGGTATGGTATCGTCCATCCTCATTGCTGAGGGTCGGAGGCTATGCAGGCTGATGACAAGGTTCTCCACGTGACTCTGTCTTTTGCAGTTCTGATGCAATTGATAATTGGTTGTTTTGTCCATTCCACAATATCATCCGTCCATCGTCTACGAGGCCGTCCTCTCTTCCTCTTGCCATTAATTCTGCCATGCAGTATCGTTGTGCATAAATTGTCTGCTCGCACTATGTGACCAAAGTATTTCAGTTTCCTAAATTTGATAACTGAGTATAGACGCCTATTTTCCCCAAGTTCTTCTATGATTGAGGCATTTGTTCTATGTTCTTTCCAGCTGATGGACATCATTCTTCTGAAAGCTGTCATCTCGAAAGCATTGATTCTTTTCTGATCTGCCTTTTTCACTGTCCAAGCTTCAGCTCCATATGTTGCAATGGGCCAGACCAATGCTTCCATCAGGCGTTTCTTTATGTGCAGACTGAGCGACCGATCCTTCCAAACAGTAGTGAGTGTCTTTATGGCTGAACGCCCCATGCCAAGCCTTGATCTTATTTCAGAGCTGCAGTCATTATCCTCTGTAATTAATGAACCAAGATAACGGAAGGTTTCCACTTGTTCGATAGGTTGCCCACGACACATGATATTGATTTTGATCCTTTTTGTCTGTAGCTACCATTACCTTTGTTTTTTTAATGCTAATTTCAAGACCAAGTTCTCTCGATACAAAATCCACTTTATCTACCAGTTCCTGCAATGAATTTGGCGAAGTTGCTATCAAAACTATGTCATCAGCATATCTCAGGTTGTTAATCACTCGTCCACTGATGTTAATTCCTGTATCTGGAAGTTCATCTGCTGAACATCTCATTATGTGTTCTGAATAGCAATTAAATGACATAGGGAGATAAGGCAGCCCTGTCGTAGGCCTTTTCCAATCATAAACCAACCTGTTGTTTCTTTGTCCACTCTTACAGTAGCTTGTTGTTCCTTATACAATTTTTGAATTATGTCAACTGTGGCATGGCATAATCCCATTCCCTTTAGTATTTTCCAGAGCTTTGTGTGCTGTACTGAATCAAACGCTTTTTATAGTCTATGAATGCCATGTACAGCGGTACTGACATCTCTCTAGCTTTTTCCATTATTAGTCTTAGATTGAAAATTTGGTCCCTTGTGCCAACTCCTTTTCGGAAACCCATCTGCACATCCGAAAGCTCATTTTCTGCTTGTCTTTGCATTCTATTTAATAAGATTCTCAAAAGTATTTTGCTGGCGTGACTGATTAACGCTATAGTTCTGTAATCCTCGCAGTTTGTTGTGCCTTTGACTTTTGCAATGGGAACAAATATTGATCGTCTCCAGTCTTCTGGCCATTCACCAGTTTCCAGTATCTTGTTGCATAGTCGGCAAAATCCTTGCGCTATTACATCGCTATCCAGTTTTATTATCTCTGCTGGTAAGTCATCATATCCTGCAGCCTTTCCTTTTGGTAATCTTTTAATGGCGTGCTGTACCTCATCTACAAGGATCAGGTTTGGCCTTTCTTCAGGTTGTTCCTCTGCGCCGATGTTGTCATCTTGACTGGTGTGATCGTCTTCATATAGTTGCTCTGCATATTCTTTCCACCTACGCTTTATGTCATCTAAATCTGTCAAAAGCCTTCCCATCTTGTCTTTGATGTTTCTTTGTCTTGGAGCAAAGTCTCTCCTTAAGTTTTTAATCACTTTGAAAGCATGTTTGGTGTTGTTAGATTTAATTCCTTGCTCAATTTGTTGGCACTGTTCCTCAAGCCACTGCTTCTTATCTCTTCTGGCCTGTGTCTGCACTTCTGCTTTTGCCTTGAAGGTGAATAGATAATTCATTTGCAAAAATCCCCTTTAATACTCGCTAGAAAAAAATGGAAATAGTATTAAGAGCATGTATCAGAAGAAGCTTTTTATCCAAATACGTTCTTTCAATAAGGTATATTCGCAGAATCCACGAATTATGTCTCTTTCGTTAAGTTATAGCCTGCTGCACAAATTCTGGATTCCCATATCTCGGAATGTCAGCTGATCTTTAACGTTATCTGTCCAATATGTCTCTGATCTAGTATGCGAGACCATTGAGCAGGTTCAAGGTCCTCATTAGAGGGTAATATTTTCCTCAAACGACTCGCCAAGTTTCTTGAAAATGACATTGGGAACAAACGCGGATTAATTATTGCATATCGATATAAACGAATCAGGTAAAGAAAGGTGTGGGAACGCTGTTTCCGTGCGTTCCCACTGAAAAAAGCACTGGTCGTACGGACTTTGTTATAGACTACACACACACACACACACATATATATATTTATATATATATAATATATATAAATAAAATTATATATAATTATATATATATATATATATATTTGATGTTGTCAGCACCGCTCTGGAAGGCAACTTGGTTCCCGCCTCGTACCTACCAATCTTTACACACACACACACACACACACACACACACACACACACACCGTATAGAAGGGATCAATACGAGCGTGGTCGCGTTACCATATGCTGTGATCTCCCTGTGGTCGGAGCCATTGACATACAAGTGGATAGGTTTAAATCATCAGCCAATGCCGTCACCGTAAGCAGAGACGATGAACCTGCTATTCCGTTAGCCACTGTTTGCCGGATTTTGGTCAGACGGTATCTACTGAAGCAACGGATATTGCTGTCGGAGCTCTCTTATCCTTGCGAGAGACGCGAACACAAACTCCTCAGTGAGTTGACCGCAGGACTGGATAAAACCTCGGCTTTTTAGAAATAAAAATCAGGGTTTTGTTTTTGAGCTGTCAGTTAATCTTGTGTTTAGACAAACGGCTGTGTTCGAGACCCGCAGGAGTCCTAAGGTCGACTCAGCCTTCTTTCCCCGGACGACGACGGCAACTAAGTAGCGGATTAAGCCGCGAAGTAAACAGGCGCTTTGCATTGCATGAGAACACTGGCCACTGGTCATGCAACTTGCACCAGTCGCCTGACTGAGGGCCTTGGAAACGGAGATCAGTGCCGCCCTATGAGCCTTGAGAGCTCGGGACGGACATTACTCACTTACTTACATATTTCGCAGATTCGCACCCCTATTATACAGTAGCTCATATACTTAAATAGAGTAAAAATAACCATAGAGTCATTTGTATGTTTACGATGTTCATGACGTGTATTACTACTCTTAGGCTTTGTTAATTTTAAAATGACATTCTGAATTTTTTTCGAAGGTGAAAAAACTTTACTCGTGGTCAGAGGCTCTGTAACCGCTGGGGCCCACTATGCACTGCACTGCCTGCCCTAGTAAACGCAAATTCTATTTTGAACTAACTATGTTTTGGCTTTTAACCAATATTTTCGCATCAAAACATAACTGATACGCAGAGTGAAATTGAGAGACTTAACTTTAACTAAACACAGTGGAATTGAAAACCCTGAAACACGGTGTTTTGCCCTGGGAAAATTTCTATGGGCGCCACTGGCCAGGCCCGCCGCGAGAGAGGGGCAGGAGGGCAAATGCCCAGGGACCCGGCGATCTGTAGGGGGCCCGGGCGGGTCCGCAATTAGGGTTAGGTTAGGGTTGAAGACGCAGGAGCGTTTGGGGCGCCCGTCAGCAAGGCACAAGACAGGCGCTTTAAGTTTCAACTGCTTCCTCAAAAAAACACTGACAAGCAAAAAAGGTCGTCACCACTTGAGGATTCCCGCGACTGTTCTGTCCAGGGGCCCGGAATTTCTCTCGGCGGCCCTGCCATGGCTGCAGCTGATTGTTGGCGCTTTCCGATTTTGGCGCCTTCGCGGCTGCCAGCACGTGTATGTACGTGTCAAGGATTCGTCGCCGTTCTCGGTAATTACCGCCGTTATGTGCTTGGATTTTACACCAATCGCGAGGACTGCGTTCTACGCATCGGTTTTTCGTAGAGTTTCTTGCCGTACTCCACTTTTCTACGTCGTTCTGGACGGTTCAAGACGGTCGCTGTTGAGACTTCGCCAAATGGGCCGCCATTAATTAAAATGGCCGCCGCGTGACAAATCAACGGGACTGCGCGATCGACTGTCGTTCCAGACTTCGCTGGAACATTCATCTACGCCGGTTTTGCCGATTTCGATGGCGAACTATTCGCGGAAGACCGCTTCTTCGGAATTCACCGCCGTGCGCAGAACGAATTCTTCCAACTGGCGGATCTACAGCACCATCTTTCTGCTCCTTGTTAACGTGTTTTCAACTGAAGGACCGCTTCTCGTGGACTCAGCGCCAGTGTTTTTCTTCTGGCAGCGAGTTCATTTTATCAACCGAATGGATTTTCAACATCGCCATTTTTGACCTTCATCGACACGTTAGCGCTGTCAAAACGCTTTTGATTTTAGTATTTGAACTATGCTTACGGCGCTATAAAAATCGTCCTGGATAATAATAATAATAATAATAATAATAATAATAATAATAATAATAATAATAATAAATAGAGATCGAACTCCTGTTTCTCTGTCTGCAACACCTGAGCCTTTGTATGATGCCGCCACTGGTTTTTGCAGCCAGCAGTTTCAGCCTCCGCTATGACCGGTCGGTTTCCAGAACTCGATTTCGAGGTTTTTGCTGCCGCAATACTTGGACGAACATACGGTACCGTCTCTCTCTCTCCCTCTCCCTCCCTCCCGCTCTCTCTCTCCGCTCAATTATTCAACAGTTTCGCTGTCTAAACGCGGCACACAGTTGTTGCGAACAATTGCGCGTGTTCCAATGCCAAATGCGATCCTATTCACTTCTCGCCTATTCTTCCGGATGAAAACAGTAGTAACAACAGGCGAACAGGTTAATATTTATGAGATCAGGAGAGTTTTTCTCTACTGGAAATTGATTGATCAATCGACCGACAAGCTGTGGTCCACGTTTCGTGTCTTCGAGACAGTGGAGCCTTCCAGCGCAGAGGCCGGTGGCTCAAACCCCCAGAAATGTAAAAATGGACCGGTTTACCGCAGTTGAAATTGGGTTTTAATTTGTGAAACGAAAATTGGGAGCCTCAAACTATAACTGGGGTGATAGACTTTAACGTAAGGAGACATGTTTGGTATAGATCAGTGGTTTTCAAACTGCGGTCCCACAGGGGACAGTCAAGCGGTTTCAAAGGGACCGTAAAGGCATTACATTCTCAAGGTATACCTCGCCAATATAAAACACACTGATGGATCTAAGAATGCTGATTCCATTTGAATTTAAATTTGATGATTACGATTTGCAATTTTCTGATTAAATACTTGATTGACAAAACAAGTAGCCTATGTATGAGTTACGGCTAATTTAAAATTCAAATTTTATAAGGTCCACGATTCATCACATATTTCAGAGGCAGTGTTTTACCCAGACCTGTTAGGAGGAGAGATTCCCAAAAAAAAAAACCCTAAAAATTCCCCCTAAAAAATCCCAGAATTTACACAAATTTTGCATTGAATTGTGTCTTTTACCCTCCAACCAAGTCGCCCCCCCTCCCGAAAGCCTCAATTTCCCACCCAAAGGCCTGGAGTCTGGATAAAACACTGTTCAAAGGGATCGCCAAGCAAGAAATCCTAAAAATAGAAAGTTGGAGAGCCGCTGGTATAGATTGACCTATGGCCTATGCCATTTGAAATGCCTGACACGTAGCCTGATACAATACAATGCAATCAAAAAACTTCCATAGCCAGTGGTTAAAGTGGGCCCGGGGCCTGGCCCCGGCACCTCTCTTATGGGCCCCGACACCTCATTGATCGGCCCCGACAAATATATCCCGGGCCCAGGGTTTTCACAGCGTAGGACCCCGGTACCTCCAACAAACCACTTTAACCACTTTCTATAGCGCCATCATACTAATGCATTTGCCATCAGTCGATGGTCTTTTCAGATTGAAAAGCAAAGTCAAATATCATATACGTGGTAGTTCTTTGCTGAAACTCCATGCGTAAATCGATTATTGTATTTGCAGGGGTGAGGGCAATTCCTAGTAACTGCACCACGATAAAATTAGCTTATTTAACCAACTTTTGCAGCAACTTGAAGCAATGATTTTTCACTCACTGGCCGGACAACTCAAATACAGCCCTGGGCTCAGTCCACATACAAGTGCCTGGTTCTGGCTAAGGAGGGAATTAAAATGCACTAGAAAAGAGACGTGATTAGAGAGGATTTACACTCGCACCTGGATTTAATTTGCATGTCGATTTCCTTGCTTCTAATACCAAAAGCGGGCATTAGTAAGTAAGAGCCAAAAGAGCTTACGCCGGGTTTTAAAGAGGTATGGACGACGTCTAATCGCTGCTAGTAACCAGTGACGTAACCAGGGTTCTGGAATAGGGTGGAAGGGGGGCGCTTCGACATTTTCTGGCAGAAAAGTCTCCAACGAGCAAAATAAGGTCTTCTTCGCACACTCATGTATTCTCTTCGACCTTGCAACCCACCCCCATTACTCAACGGTTTAGCGCAAATCCCGCGATCGGTCCCAGCCAGAATAGTGGGTACCGTTCCCCTTCCCCCATCCGTGGCTACGCCAGTGCTAAAAAGCTGTCAAATGTTCTGTGCGTTTTTCCCGAAGATACCTTCGAGCGTCATCGGGGAGAACGTTTCGCTTGTTATGAACAATTTTGCGGTAATTTTGTACAGAATATTAACAATAATACTCATGCGTAAGTATTGTTGTTAATATTCTGTACAAAATGCATGCGCTTTTATAGCACCTTTTATAATATTCAAGGGTATCAATCGATGGTACTTCAAATCCATCTGTAGAAGACCAGGTCATTCCAGAGATCAGTCAGAGGGAAACAGCTAGAGAGAGAAACAGAGAGACAGACACACACACACACACACACATATATATATATATATATATATAGACAGATAGATAGATATATACAAACATACAGAGAGAGAGAGAGAGAGCAATAGGAGAAATGTCAAGTGGAAGATGTGTTTAAGCCTGGATCTGAAAATACAGTACTCAGTATCTTAGAGGACGTTCTCAACGACTGAATACATTCATTTGTCCAATGACCGCACACCGCGATGCCGTGCTAAACTTCATGTGGTCATACAGAGGTCATTGCCAGACAGTACATGTCATGACGTCATCCGACGTCATACCACGTCGCATGACGTCTGCGTCAGTCACGCGTCGTTCGTGCAGCAGTATATACGTCACTGGGCTTATAACGGCTGCGCGGGTCGGGACACGAGAGACGGAGAGACGCTCGCCGTGAAACTTTCGTCTGCTAATAAATCAGGCGCTATATAAAAAATTAATGGCTTCGGGTCTCAGTTCGTCTCCGGTGCGACGATTGAAGCACTTAGCAACTGCGTCGCAGACGGGACGGGTCGTCGGAATTGAGTGCCAACTGCCAACCCGCACTACCGATTTCTCCTTCTTCCCTTGTGGAAAAAAGGTCACTTCGAACACATTCCGCATTCCTGACAATGTCGGTCGACCTCGTTGGCGTAAACTTGGACGAAAAAGTGAAGGTGGGTCAAACCCTTATGCCTTCCCCCTTCCCTATGATAGCCTTCTAAAAAGTGGGATTGGAGGAGGCTCAGTGTATTTATCCTACATGATACAGATATCCAGAGATACGGAAGGCGGAGAATTGTTGTGGTGTTCGTTAACCAAAATAACGATAATAACATCACGACGGTGCACGATAATGGATGGGCAATTAACAATTATCAATTTTCAATAACAAATGTACTTAATAGTAACAAAATGCGGGCCTATAGCGTTTCGCTCATTTCGTGAAATAGGTCAAATCACAGCGCCATCTAGGGGTTACAATTGACGACATAGAGATCAGCTCAGTAGCATAGATAATTATTAATTAATAGAAGATGCAATTGGCTCATTTTGTACCAGAATCGCATGTGACACGCCAGAAAAAGTGTGGTCATCGCTTTTCTTTTCATCTCATTCATATTCCATATGGCATCAAAGCTTAACTCCTTCTTTCTCATTGCTAACTATGATTATATTAGGAGCATTATAATTATAATTTGTATAATCACGAATTCACTAGAAATCAACAGTTATCAAAATAATATTATTGAGGCTATTGTTACGAAAGAACGAAAAGAAAAACTTTATTATTACGACTAATAAGGTTTTTCCGTTATCTGACACTCTCCATTAGGGAAACGTTACATGACAGGATTAAATTAAAGGATAGAACGGACACCTGCATTCGCCTACCTTAGCACGCATTAGCAAATGCACTGCGTCATAAATAAGGCACGTTATCATAGAGCTATTGATTTTTATTAACGTGCTGCATGCAACCTGCATCTTTACTGCCTCTTACGAGGACATATTTTGCAGTACGTGTAAGAAGTAATCACGAAAACCTTACGGGTTTCTCTATTAGCCTATATGATTGCTACAGAATCCAGGTTATTTCCCAGGAATTTGCGTTTGGAGGTCCCATAATTGCAGGGGGTGTCAATGTCCAATGCTTCATCTAGACTCATTGGACCCTGGAGGGGGGTAGAAATGGGTTGCGAGGTGTCGGGGATTCGATGTTTGGCCCCCGGGGAAAAGGAAAATACAAGTCAAAAATAAGATGGCCGTTGTCATCTCTTCCGTTTTCATACGGTCCATTCCAATTTTTTTGGAGTCAGTTATAATGGCTCAAGTTTCAATTTCCAGAGGTGAATTTCCCCCTTTAGAATTCTAAATGAATAGTTTTAACATCAGTCTGTTTTGGTGATAGCCAACACCGCCACTGGGAGGGGTGTAGGGGCAGGGGTGTCTGTGTCACAAATCGGGGGCGTAACCTCCCGCTGAGGGTGTAGGAAAATCCTTGGTAGAAGCATAGCATTAACCCACAGACTACAGCAAGCGTCGAAGGATAGTTTTATATATTATTATATATTAGTATCTATCAGCATTGCATTCACTCTCCTCTGCCATGAAGAGGGGATTTATGGCAGTTCGGGGAGAGAGGCTTAGAGAGAAATTACCTAACTCCTAAATTATTGCATTTGGGGATTAGGGTGGGGAGAATTTCCCCATATCCTGCCTATATGCAACACTGATCATCTATGGCACTGATTCTAATACTCAGAGGTATCAGTCGATGGTACTCCAAACGCAAATCGCTGAAGTCCAGGTCGGTTCCAGAGATCAGTCAGAGTGGGAGTGGGGGAGAAGGAAGAAGGAAGACTATGAAAAAAGAAGCAGAAAAGAGACGTGATTTAACTCTAGGTTCCATAGTACGACAAAAATCAGTGGCGTAGGCAGGTTTCCGGATTAGGGCGGGCACATCGACATTCTGGTCAAAAAGTATAACAATGTTGACGAGCAAAAAACGTTATCCTGTTGTGCAGCGCTTTCGACCTGTAACGCTTTAAACATTTCTTTCACTCTCCTCGATCTGAATACCAGGGTCGCAGCCAGGAATTTGATAAGGGAGGGGGTAAATGTGATTTAGGAGGGGTATATATCTTTAAAAACTTTGAAATTCTTAAAAAACACATTGAAATTTTAAGGTAGTCTGATTTTTGTGGGGTATATATACCGATATACCCCACCCCGTCGCTACGCCCATGCTGAATACTACTTACCCCTCCACAACTAGGCCTACTCGACAATTTTGCGCAAATCTCACGAAAGGCCCTCCACCCTATGGCCATGCCAATGACAAAAATCATCTTAAAACTGTCATAATTTCACAATGTACACCTAACCAAAACAAAGCAAGCCGTTGGATTTGAAAGAAATTTATAGAATTATATTATGTAAGATTTCACTTAAAATCGCTTCAGTTTTGGTTCGACTCAAAGGCAAACGAGGGAACAAATTTTAAAATATACAATCTCAAAGTCTTTAAATGTCCTGACGATCAGAATCTAGCCTTTTAGCCTTTTAACCTGTATTATCGCTTTCCTTGCCGGACCGTTCCGCCGCTCGTCATCTTATAATAATTCTGGCATATTTTCACGGCGTCTATTTCCATGCTTAGGAAAACGCCGCGCTTATACAAATACTGCGTTTATCGTCTGGCTTCCTTCGCTACCTGCCAATCATTCTGCCATGATATGTGATTCTCGCGTCTTATCTCGGCGAAACTTTGTCTCCTCCTCGATGGCAGAACAAACAAAGAAAACAACGTTAGAACCGGAATCCATCGACGGAATGGAGAAATACAATCCGATAACAGAGAACGAGAATTATGTCGATACGGAAGATCAAAAGTCGTCATAGTACGAAGCCGCCGACAACAGGTATTACAGGTATAACCGACAATCTTGGACCCTTAGACAAACAGAGACGTAACATTAAGGATTCGCAGGACATTGAGCTCGACCGATGTACTGAATATAGGAACAGCGTATTAAAGAATACGATACCAAAGTTATGCACTGCGTACATTGCGTCAAATACCATAAAAATAACGAACTAGGCCCTATATCAATGCAAGGGCTATATTAGGCGCAGTGGCTTCTAACACAGGAGATATATAATCCACTCATTCCACTGAAACACCGAAATCCCAGTTGCTATGATGATCATAATCATGATCGTGATTATGATCATAATCACGATCATGGTTATGATCATAGCCATGATCATAAGTTTGATTATGCTTATGATCGTGATCAGTTTGCTCAGTCTGATCATGATCAGTACTACTATCATGATCACGATAATGATCATGATTATAATTATGATTATGATTATGATTAATATCATTATTACACCATTCTAGCCTTTTATAGTAGTAAATTGTCATGCAATACATTCGTATTATTAGTTTATTACACAGTAGGCTAAAAGCTCGTACAAGTGTGTCTGCTTAAAATTAGACCTAAGGCACTCTAGTAATAATGATAATATTTTCATTATTACTAGTTATTTAGTATAATAATTATTACTTCAGCGCAAAATTCCTGTGGCGGAATGTCGAGTATTCTAACGAATTCGATTACTTTATTCAAAACGTTATTTACTCTGATGCATGCGTTGCCATTTAAATATTACGCTTTCGATAAAAATGTCGCCCACTAATTTGCTGCATTAAGCAGAGCCGTAGCTACAATATTCGGCGCCCTGGGACAAGGTCTGAAATTTGTGCCCCCTAAATTCGGGCGACGACCTTTTTTTTGCTCGTCCGTAGTTTTACCCAGAACATTTTCTAGCCTCTAACACGGGCGATGGTAGATGACTTTTTCTGCTTGCACACCGTATCTGAAAACGTCTATTTAAAACGTTTATTGCTGAAGTTTTGGAACTCCATTTTGGCGTCCCTTGATTTATCTGGTGCCCTGGGGCATATGCCCTCTGCCCTCCCTAGCTACGCCTCTGGAATTAAGTTCTATTAACAATAGCTATAGTTTCTGGATCCTAAGGCATATGCATCAACGCCAGAACGTACGTAGAGAATTTCGAGAGAATATGAGTGCAAACACGAGTGCCTAAGTGCGCTTGTGTGTCACTGTGTGTGTGTGTGTGTGTTCGATTGATTGAAACTAGGTCCGAAACGTCTTTGAAGAGAAACATCAAAACATCAAAGAAAACCGCAAGATTCCGAAACTCGTATCCTTCCAGCGTATCGCATCTTCATACAACAAAGCAAAATTGCCTGACATTAAGACCTCTCCTGTTTGTATTGAATTTCAGATTTATATTTGTAAAACTATTTAATTTAACGAATAAGGCATGGTCGCAATTTTGATAGCCCAATCCAATTATAAAGAGGAAAATACAATACGCCGGACACATCATGCGAGGTTCGTGCACAGAACAGGCCAAAATATTCTTGGAGGGAAACTACGAGGGAAATCCAACCAAAGGAAGGCCACGTAAAGAATGGCTGGAGAAAGTTAAAGAACAAACAAAAATAGAAAACTATGGAAAATGAAAAGACGCGCCGAAGACAGAAGTCGATGTAGACAATTCTTAACTGTCAACCTTCAAAATGAAGATAACACATAAAGAAGAAGAAGAAGAATCCAATTATCTGGCATTTACGTGTTCTAATCAGGACTGGATAACACGATTCTTTAACCTCTTAACTGGGCAACTATTTGTAACTCAATGTAAAATGGACGAGTGTTACTCGGGGCACCCAGTTAAGGGGTTAAAAAACCAAGTTCTTTGGGGTTTTCAAAGATCTAGGTTTTGTAAAAAAAAGTCAAATTTTAGGTTACTAGGTTTTTTATTTCTAAATCTGTTATGTTCTGCTAGTTTTTCATTATTTGCAGACAACAGAACACATATGTGACAAAAACATAGATAAGAGTCTAGGATGTTGACATGCCAAACATCAAGACCTAAAAATATACATGTCATTTCTTTAAAAAAACCTTGGGGTTTTCTAGACCTGATCCTAATGCATTATATTTCGCGCTCTGATTATTGAATAGCCAGCCATAAGCTTTAGTTTATGGTATATATAATCAGAACCCCGACTGGGATAAACAAATAAATATTATGAAGACTGAAAACTGGGATAATTTTTGATAGATCGATCGATCGATAGATAGATAGATAGACAGACAGACAGACAGACAGACAGATAGATAGATAGATAGATAGATAGATAGATAGATAGATAGATAGATAGATAGATAGATAGATAGATAGATAGATAGATAGATAGATAGATAGATAGATAGATAGATAGTTAGATAGATTAACATTTATTGGACCACCACATGAATTTAGTAATATGTCGTAAATATAACAATAATAACAAGTAAGTAAAACGAAGTGAGTGTTCCAAAGGGACGCAGGAGGTTAACTCTGACCTGTGCCAAAACATGACTTTATAACTACATGTATATAACTGCGGAACAATTTAAATATCCTAGATTAATACAACGCTAAGCTATTATCTATACAAGGTTTAGGTGTTAGTTCTGCCAGAGTCCTGCGTTTCAATAGGTTTTATTGTCTTCTGAGAAACGGTTTAACACCCGAACGAAGTCTTAGATGCTCTGTTTCAAACTTTTTTGAATATTTAATGTTGATTGAAAACGTCGCAGGTGTCGTAGGCGTAAGATCTGCGCTGGCGTCTATTCAACAGAGATTAAGAAAAGACAGAGAGGTCGCTAAAAACCCTCTCAGATCCTCTAAGCTCATGCATGTTTCAGTGCAATTCGAAACTGCTTCTTTTTTGGCGAAGTTCGGACTTGTGTTTGTGCTCAAAGGCAGTTTCGGAATTAGACAGGAACCGAAGAAAAATGTCTAAGCAAACTTCTAAAGCTTATATTGTGAAAAAATAGACGATAAACTAACTTTAATTGTTTATAATTATGCGGAAAATGCTAAGAACCTGTACGCCCTCCAGAGCATCGAATTCAAGTACCATCGAGCGCGGCTCGTACTTGGACGGGTGACCGTTTGTGGCACAACAACCTTTGGCATTATTGTTAATATTGTTAAAAATTAATTATTGTCAATGTTTGCCTTTCTAAAATACACGGAAAGACTATTTTCTGACCAAATGTCAACGTCTGGATATATATCGACGTGAATCTACCAAGAACGCGTTGACGATCTTTTTGTTTGCAGACTTTTTCTACTCGAAAATATCGATGTGCCTATCCCTCTATAACGGAACATTGATTGGCTATACCACTGACTCAAAAGATAAAGATCATGATCTAAGTGCTCCATGATCTTTGATCTTTGATCAGATCAGCGGCTCTAAGATTTGGATTTTAAATCACTTTTTGAGGCCGTTGATCTTTGGCAACTTTCAAAGATAAAATTAACCATTTGTTGTTTCAACGAACTTCTATGTGCATTACGTAAAATGGGGACAAACTTCAGACCTCAATGATCATGTTAGGCAGCCACTGCAGATGATGAGGGCATGGGTATGGCCCCATTAGTATGGCACTGCCACTGGGACTGGAGCCGCCACTGCCTGGTCGTGAAAATGGGCCAAGATAATGTTTAAAATAACCCAAATAAGCCTTTCTAGCTGATGGCGTAACCTTCAAGGCTTCGTTCTGTCTGAACATTATTTTGGTGGCAGCGCGGTATTGGAGGTTTGATATGAAGAAACAGGCGATATATCTTCCCTGATGAATCGTCGTTCAACACTGACTGAACTGACAGTTAGGGCTAAAATTGTTGAACTGTTTTCAGTTCGTTAGTAACACCGATGCAAAAGTTTTATGCATCGTACAGTGGATTTTGTATCGTTATCATACGATTCCATTATAACTCGGATCTTTGATCTTAGATCACTTTTAAAGTAATTTTGATCTTAAATCATTTATATTCTAGTGATCTTTGATCTTGATCTTAGAATGAAGACCTGGATCTTTCTTTGATCAAGATGGATTTTCCTAACACTGGCTACCACTGACGATTGATACTCCGCTCTGCAGTGGCGGCTCTAAGATTTGGTAAGTAGGGGACTGGTGGCAACTTCTAATCATGGAGGGCCAACCATTTGTATTTACTGTATTAATTAAGTATTCCTATTATAACGAGACAAATGTTTACGGGCACCCATTCAAATTTACAGAGACAGACATTTAACCTGAACGATATACCGATATACCCCTCGCATTATTTGGTGGCAGCGCGGTGATATGACGGGTTATCTTCAGATGCCGTCGCGGGGAAGGGAGAGGGTTACGTTTGATTGGTGTTCGTAATTCACCGATGCGTATTTATTTGGAACCCATTATAGTCGGTCCACTTCAGCAGTCTTGTAACGTGTGGAATGACCTGGTCCTTTGCGGATGGATTTTGAAGTACCATCGATTGATACCAGGATTTCTTGAAGTGCATTATTATTACTGTATTAATTACTATTCTATTATAACGAAAAATGAATTCAAATTTAGAGACAGACATTTAACGAACGATATACCGATATAGCTGGTGGGGCAGTGAAAATTTTCCAGAATTTAGGAAATAATCAATAAAGTCTTTAACGTGCCGAAAACCCGAAAAGGCTGACAAAAGGGAATTTTTACCCCTAATTTTACTACACTTTTAACGCGAAAAATAGGTTAATCAAAAAAGGCCATCAGCCAGGGGCGTAGCCATGAATTTGATTTGAGGGAGGGAGGGTATAAATATTGGGCGGGGGGTTTAAACCTTAACTATAAACTATATAAACTACATATAACCTCAAAGTAACTACATATAAATCACATAAAAAACTTTAAGGTAGACTGATTTTGGGGGGTATATATACCGATATACCCCCACCCCCGCCGTCGCTACGCCCCTGCTATCAGCAGTTTTCCCCGTAGTTTTACTAGACTTTTACCCAAAATTAGGTTTAACATGCAAAAAAGTATAAGTCCGGTGGAGGAATGCATCTCCACTCATCCCCCACGTGGAACCGCCACTGCGGGTCCCTAATCATAGCAGATAATATTTTTAAAAACGCATTTGGCCATCTGGCGAAAAAAATATCCTGAGTTTTGAATAGGCTAAATGTCAAAATAAAATCTCTGATTCAATTCGAGTGAAAATATGAAAATATGGCAAATATATTATGGCATAATTATAAAAATTGCTCATATTTTTGCCAAATACGACAAAATGAGAAATAAATATTATAATTTCTTGAATATTATCTTCTTAAAAGTTTGCCAGGGACATACCTTTGTTACGCGTCTTAAAAATTCTATAAGTAAGGCAAAATCGCTTTACCGTGAGGTTTGATCACCATCAGAACAAGAGATTCCTCTTGTTAGCGGAGTTTCACAGCAAAATGATCGGAATACGCTTTATTTGCGTTATTGCGAAATAAGGTTAATTTTTAATTAACCTAGGATTTTCCAAACGTTATATAACTGTGTGACTCACTTCAGCGGGCGTGTAACATGCCACGACCCTGCAAGCTTATTGTCAACTAATAATGGATAAAACACCACTAATCATCTTATGTGTCATTTTAATATCATCCGTTTATGGAAGTTTGCAAGCATGCAAGTTTCTCAAAACCTGCAGTGTAAGCCTACTTGTAACTTTCAAGGCTTGTGACATTGTGGCAGTGGTTAGAAAATTGCACTCTTGAATCTAATTTCGCGCTGCTCCGCGATCCACTAGACTGAGCCCTGCGACCCACTTTTGGGTCGCGACCCACAGTTTGGGAAACACTGCCTTAAATAATCTCTCTACTACAAATGCATTTTGTTTTCATGATATTTATAGCTTCTGGTTGTATGGCTTCTTAATTTGACCCGTCGCTTTCAGTTCATTACGCCTACAGCGCCCAAAATAATCTTATTTTAAACCCAGAAAATGCTGAAAGCTATCAATGATGTAGCAATGATATCTTACCATGGGCTGTTTACGCGAATTCTACGAGTATTCGGTCATACTGTGAGCCAGTGTTATATCAGTTAACGCAATAAAACCAAAACTAAAATTATTTAATTTCGTAAATTAAAATGGTTGGATGTTGGAGTGGATGTTGGAGTGGATGTTCGACAATACCGAAAAAAAGTCTAGCCCTGAAGAAAAGCTCAAGATAGAGAGGAGTGGCGACGCTGGAATATGGAACCAGTCTTTGGACAGGGCATCTGAAGAAGAAGAAGAGGAAGAAGAAGAAGAAAATAAAATTAAAAATAGAATTACTAACAAAACGAAATCTAAATATAATCTGAAACTAAAACTATTTGCAAAACGAAAACAAAAAAACTAAATAAAATCTAACATAGCATCTCTAGAACGACATAAAAATAAATCGTAAATCAGTGTTTATTCTAGCCACCTAGACATTAGGGGGGGGTTTAACATTTTGGGGCAACAGACATTGGGGAGGTCATACTACTTGCCAAAATGCCAAAATTTCGGGGGATTTAAAACTTTGGGGTGGGGAAATTCCCCCCAGAGAAGGTCTAGAATAAACACTACAGTAAATTATTTGCAAAACTGAAATATCACTGCTTTGAGCCGATATGGATCGAAAGAGAGAACCTTGGATTGCGTCGCAAATGAAATCGGAAACGGCAGAATAGCGGTCTTAGAAGACGCATGCTGAGGGAAAAAACGCCCGAGAAGGAAGCATTTGGAAGCAAACAATATGCGCACAACGGAGAGAACAAAATGACTTCCGAAAGAAGATGAATAGCCGCGATTCAAAGATGAATAGCTCCAGGCAGATTGTGTAGACTTTGCAGACTCTGCAGACGCCGGGGTCTACTTAATGAGATTCTAGATCAACGCGTGAATATGAAAGCCCGAGGTCGAGCAAAGTAGAAAGCGCCTAAAGCTATTTTCAGATATTTGCAGAAAATAAGAAAAAATTAAATTTATAAAATTTACGTTAAAATGCTTTTTATTAAATTATTATGCTAATTAAATTTTAGTCGGTTTAATGATAAATTATATATAAATGTGAATTTTTTAATTTATTCAATATTTGCCTAAACAACGCGTGTGTAAAACATAATATAGCGTCATCATTTATATAATTAATTTTAATTTTATTAGGCTTACGAAGAAATTGTGATGCATTGGTCTTTGTTTTCGATAATACTCAATAATTTATATGGCGCCCACTACAACGAGAGCACTTAGTGACGCCAAGGCAAGTATGCATTCACGATAAACAGATCAATCGTGTACTCATACATTATATCAAGTATTCGATCTTGATTCTACGCTGAAGCCGGCGTTTCTATGCCAACCATTCGACGTCAGCGTATCACGTGACTAATGCGTCTCGGCGACTAATCCACCGTCTTACTTATTTACCCGAGTGGCCAAGTATGCGAAGCATGTTCGCCGAAGGTCTTCGCCGTAACTGGAGACGGTAGAAACTGGCAATTAATAATTGCCTCGTTGTCCTATTGCTTATTGCGTTTTAGAAGCGTTCGTTTTTCTCGTGCAGCGATTTCTTATTGTGATGGATGGGATGGGATGGATGGATGGATGGATGGAAGACGGCGGTGAAATAAAAAGCATCTTTGGTCGGGAGGGTATTAACTCTGACGTATGATATTATAGATGATCAGATGCTGACGTGTTGTGATACATCATGCGCTCCGAGTTAATAGAAAACGGCTGCGACGATGGTTTTTGGTTCGTGTACGATCGTTCGAATCGAACAGGTTCTGAAACATCGACGTCGGATTAAATTTTCTATGCAGCGTATGACTTGAAAGCAAGAAGAAATGGATAGGCCATGCCCTGAGAGAAGAAACATGTCTAAGAGGGAAGGATGGCAGGGAAAGCACAAAATGGGTGACCAAAGACAGTAATGCCTAGGGTGGACATGTTCGATTCTGCAGCAAACAACAAGTATGCAAACCATGAAAAAGCTCAAGATCTAATCTAATCTTAAACTTCTATAGCGCCACTTAATAATGCACAGGAGCATCAACCGATGGCACATCAAGTCCAAATAATTAAAGATCCAGGTCAAATCCAGGGTATCCGGCCAGGCAAACGGGTGACAGTCTGTGGTGGATAGGCCAGGTCAAAAAGATGGGGTATTAATCTTTTTCTAAAAATCTGTAACGAATTTGCAATGCGCACATGTCGATGCAATGAGTTCCAGAGTTTGGAGGCAGCCACTAAAAAGGCAGAGAACCAAGAACTGTCCGAGTATGGGTGAGGGAAAGATAAGAGAGGAGTGGCGAAGCTGGAGCATGGAACATGTCTCTGGACAGAGCACCTGATGATGATTGCATTCCAAGACAATTTATATAGCGCTGTAACATAGCTAAATACCAAAATCAAAAGCGCTTTTTACAACGCTGGCATGTCAATGAAGGTCCGAAGGTGACGATGTTAAAAATCCGCTCGGATGATAGAAAGAACCAGCTGCCGTGTTGAAATCCGGCGCTAAGTCCTTTAGAAGCGGTCATTCACATAAAAATTGTAGCCACATTGACAGGTCAACGAGGAACGGAAGAAACTCTTCGATGATGATGATGACGATGATGATGATGATGATGATGATGATGATGATGATTATGACGATGGTCCAAATATTTCAAATTTCGCAATAGATGATTTGTCTGAGACTCTCTTTATTCAGCATTTTTTCTAAGCGATATAAGGGAACTGTGGTCCACTGGTTATCAACAAGGTTTAAAATGGTTCGGTAGGAACTGCCCTGTGTGAGAACCACTGTTGTTCCCGTCCAATCTAATATCCTAAACTACTGAGATTTATTTTGAACTCGTTCACATATAGTAACGGCCACAACTGTCTATTAATAGACGCCAATGGCAGAAGCAGATTTCTAGCTGGTGGGCATAGATCAGTGACCATAATAGAGATTGTTCTGGATACTCTCCTTATTATTATTATTATTATTATTATTATTATTATTATTATTATTATTATTATTATTATTATTATTATCTATTATTATTATTATTATTATTATTATTATTATTCTGATTGGTTGATTATTTTTTATTATTATTCGCGATGCGTTGGTGGGCGAGCGTGATTTGTTAAACCGTTTATTCCTTACGTCATTCGTTGGTGGACGATGTTCGAAGACGACGTTGCTAGGTAACAATTGTTCGCATTATTATTATTA